>JAWNOO010000149.1:0-49596 GCA_035045905.1 Drosophila anomelani | reverse complement strand
CGCCCATTCACGTACACAGGTGTGGATTGTGCCAGTCCCTTCGAAGTAAAAAACTATACGGGGCGGGCCTGTCTCATCACAAAGGGGTATGTGTTGCTGTTTGTGGGCTTCTCCACTAAGGCCATCCATTTAGAGCCTACGTCGGACCTTACGACCGAGAAATTTCTGGCTGCTTTCGCTCGTTTCGTGTCCCGGAGAATATGCCCCTGTCAAGTGCAGTCGGACAACGGGAAGACCTTTGTGGGGGCAGCTGCCCTTCTATCTCGCGATTTTCTCCAAAGCCTAAAGGGGGCTGTGATCGGTGCCTATAGCCACCGGCAGCTCTTCTGGCATTTCATTCCTCCGGGAGCCCCCACATGGGGGGCCTGTGGGAGGCAGGCGTCAAGGCTTCAGGCTTCAAGACCTTGTTCTACAAGTCCAAGTCTCCTGGCGAGGATCGAGGCGTGCCTGAATTCGCGGCCGCTCGCGCCAATGTTCGAAGACCCTGCTGATTTGTCGGCTCTTACACCCAGGCACTTTCTTGTGGGAGGCCCACTTCTCGCCACGGTTGAACCCGAGATAAAGGGGGATACCACGTCCATTATTAACAGCTGGCAGCACCTGAAGGCTCTTCAGAAGCAATTTCGGCTGCGATGGAAGGAAGAGTACCTCAAGGAGCTCCATAAGAGGAATAAGTGGCGAATAAGTGGTGGTCATCAAGGAGGACGACCTTCCGTCCAATGAGTGGCGATTAGACAGGGTTGACGCGGTGTATCCAGGATCCGATGGCCATGTCCGCGTGGCCGACATCCGCACCGCTCGAGGGCTCATCAAGCGGCCCGTTGCTAAGGTCGTGCTTCTTCCGATGGAAGCGTCCACTTGTCCACAATAATAATGCATTTTTTCCGCTCCAATGTTCCTGTCCATTGTGTTGTCCCATAGATCTAACCGTAGATCCAAGTCGTAATTCACACCAATTCCCTGATAACGTTTTTTTGTTTCTCCATAATATTTCCACGCAGCGCCCAATCACTGGAGAGCAGATGTACTCGAGGTACACAGTCCCACCGATGCCGAGTCTGCAATGGGATCCATCCGCTGAAGAAGTGTCGTCGCTTTCTACGTCTAAGTGCCGAGACGGCTCCGGGCGGTTCTCGTGAACCGGTATTGCTCCAGCTGCATGGCCCACGAGCACTCCGACGGATCGTGTCGGCGTGGGGACTGCTGTAAGACGTGTGGTCAGGATCATCACTCACTGCTGCACCTCGTGGAGAAGCCGTGGGCTCGGCGCCAGCCACGTCAAGAGGAGCACCGGTCACGGAGCGCGGGAAACAGAACACGGAGTGTCTCAGCGTGTTCTCGGCCGTCACCCACCACTTCCCGGCGCGCTTCAGTTGCTTCTCGGCCTTCGTCCGCCATATTCCGACACTCACAAGCCGCTCCTTGGCCATCGACTTCCCGGCGCTCGTCGGCAACTCCTCGGCATTCTTCCGCCACTGCACTTTGGCATTTAGTCATTTTTTAAAAGTTTGTTAATTTTAAAATTAATAGTGGGAATGTATTAACAGAACATCAAACTGTTATGCCTCATACTCAAAATGTTAATAGTTAACAGCATATGTTAGCATAACAGCTGTAAAGTCAGCTGTTGCATCCCAAAGCCCGAGCGCTAAAGTTGCAATTTTCACTACGTGATTTGAGAAATTAAAGAAGTCGCTTAAAACACAATATAAAGGAAAAATAAATAATGGACACTAATTTCCCAGGTTTGTACTACATGTTAAATGTATTAATTCTTCAAATTGTACGTGTCTATACTAACATTTTGTCATTTTAAAAATGCTCCTTAAGCTGAATTTTAAGAAACAAATTTGGATAGAGTTTTGAAATAGAGTCCTGCAGAGTCCTTCAATGCGTCCAAGTGTATGTTGTAGCGTTGTCAATTCTGAGCGAAAGGCTGTTTGTCTTAATGTGCACTTTTGCGCACTATTGGTGCAATTAAAATTTTTCTTAGTAACCTCACTTTCTCCAACGCCAATTGGTTGCTGTTTGGAGCAGCGAGAAGGGCCAGCTAGAGCAATAAAAGGCAGTACAATGTTTCTTCGAACGCCATGCCAACGGCAATGTGGATGACGAAATTTTGAAGAGAACAAGCCTCAAGTTTGCCTACAATATGAATGACAAATGGAATAGTTGTAAAAGGAATTACGAATACTTTAAAAACAAGCATAGAAAACGGATGAGAAGCCCAACAACGTTACCAATAAAAAAAGCGTAATACCTCTATTGGACGGCCACTTGTTTCGTTTATGGCAAAAGGCGAAAGGGCTCAACGATTGCAGGCAGCTGAGTTGTCGAAATCACAGAGTAATGAAGTACTCTTGCTAGTCCAAGCAGCAAGCGCAGCCGCCCGAAAGAAAGGGCTACATGATCTGGCTGCAGTACTTAAAATACTTGGAACTACCCCGGAGAAAGCCATCGAAGTCAGGGAATTGTTAACAAAGCCCCTTGAGCAACCCATACATTCTTCTAAGAATGATGCTTAAGCATTAATATTGGATCAAGGCTTGACCAAGGACGACATGCGAAAACGCAAAGTTGATATTTATCCCCTGTACAAAAATGTAGCATTGGAGAAGAAGAAATGCTGACTTTTAACATTGATGTTTCGGAGACGGTAGCTAAGGTCTCCCTGCAAAGCCTTTTAGCACATACGGCTTCTCGAATTGTGGAACTGCAAGAGGGTGTAATCCAGACTGTTTTGGCCAATCAACAAACTGATTTCTTATCTGCTGAGCTCATCGTAAGCTACGGTTTCGATGGCAGTACTGGACAGGCAAATTATAACCATTCATATGCAGATAAGAAATCGTATGATGCAGACTCATGCCTTTTTGCAACCACCATAATGAATGATTGACTCATCCGGAAATTTGTTGTGGAACAATCGCACTCCGCAGTCTATTCGGTTCTGTCGTCCTTTAAAGCTGGAATTTTTGAAAGAAACTAAAGAGTCGATTTTAAAAGAAAACAAGAAAGGAAGCTAACTTCGGCTCACCGAAGTTTGTATACCCGTGCAGAGTTTAAACAAAAAATTAAAAACGAAATTCTGAAATAATAATTTGTTGCCAAATCTCAAATTTGATGGCAATGGTTTGAAACACGACTAAGCTATGGTTTTTTTTTATTTTCCTGATTGTTCCTATGGAAGCTATAGGATATAGTCAGCCGATTTTCATGAAATTAAAATCAAAATTCAGAAATACTAAAATATGGCTAAATATTAAATTTGGTGAAAATATGTTGAAAACTGACAAAGTTATAATTTTCCTGATTGTTCCTATGGAAGCTATAGGATATAGTCAGCCGATTTTCATGAAATTAAACCCGAAATTCGGAAATAATACTAAATGGGCAAATATCAAATTTGGTGAAAATTGGTTGAAAACTGACAAAGTTATAATGGTTTTTTGAAAATTTTTCGGATCGTTCCTCTGGCAAAATTTGTGAAGTGCGGGAATTTCGAAAAGCGGGCTTTCTGGCTTTTTTAGAAATTCAATTTGATAACGTGAGACAACATTAGATTTATTTTGTAACCATTTAGACTTGTGACCTCTAATAAGCCGGCTAATACACTTATCAATTACAATTTAAGTTCATTTATGAGTGTTCATTTATCACTTTGTTGCAGTGTTTACATAATTCAAGGTCCCGGTCATAAACACTAAGTGGCCGAAATATGACCGATCGCTATGGCTCAGCCCACACACAGAAAGTGCTAGCGTCGGCATAATTGCAACACGAACGGACCGCATGTGCATATCCCTCGCGCTCCTCACATAAGAGGGCATATGTTTATATAAATACATAAGTACATAGATAACCGTCTCTCTGCCGCCGCCTGCGAGCAGCGCAGCAACGAGACCTAGCCTTAATTAGACTTAAAAGAATATTGTAAGAACACATTAGATTCAAGCCTTGGAGCGGCACCACAGCTGCTCCCTTGAAATAAATCCAAAAGTAAAGAAACTTAAAAGAACCTATAAAATATATTTAGTTCATTAGCATTTTGTTCTCAGTCGAAATTGGCATCTAGTACATTTTCTATAGATCTATCTATTTTCCATCTATCGTGCTCGAACTTGTGTAAAACCGTATGGAGTTGTCAAATCTTTAATAAAGTCTCTAATTAATAAAGTATAGAGTATATTTCTTATATATATTTGTCATATGATTAAATATGTAAATTTAATATTTAAATAGTTCAAAGGGCTTATGTTGGTGCAATTTCGCCAAGGCTTATTTTCGTCCCTTCTATCACCATCTCCTCAATATGCGGGTTAGTACGTTGATCCGAATCTCTTTGATAGCAACAAAGCGAGACATTTACGGTAGCCGAAGGCAGATATAATTTTCTTTGCCTACTTCTTTAAGAACTTTGCTGCACGAAGCCTATTACATTTAGTTTGGTTTTTCAAACTTGCCGAGAAGAAATCGCGGGAAAAATTATTTTATAAATGTAAATCTGAATTTTTGCCCATCGGTGTGCCGGCACTGCTGTAATCATTAGGCTAATATATTTATTCTTTATACTTAAAAAAGTCCGTACTGATTGTAGTTTATTTATTACATTTTGCTGATGGCAGACTTCACTTACAGAGAAAAAATCTCAATTTTGGAAAGTTCGAAAGCTGCCTTCCAAATCTTATTTGGTAAAAAATTTATTTGTTATTGATAAATCTTTGCCATCATATATAATCCCTTCATAGAAAAACTTTCGATTGGAGCGACATTGAGGACCGCATTTTGCAGCTCCGCAACAACGGCATGGATACCAGCAACCATCACATTCTTCATTCATACAGTCGCCTTAAATGGAAAAACAATAGATTACAGTTTTAAATAATGATAAAAATCTTACAGATGTCCACTCCGTTGGAGCGAATATTCCCATATTCATCGTATGCGGTATTTTTGCCGTAAAGAGTTCCTTTCTTCTTTGTTTTACGCTTATTCTTATCTAAATCTATTATACCATCAATTGAATCGCATTTTTTTTTTGTCTTTGTCGCAAGTTTCGTCGAATAGAATAATCGGGATCTATATCTGAGCTCATAATATTGTCTAGAAATTAAATCTCAAATAAGTGTTTTCTAATTTATATTTTGCATATTTAAATTATTTACACGTCAATTCGAAATTGGTATGGGATCCTAGCACTTCAAATAAAAACAAACAATTTATTGCTAGTCCAAAGACTAACGGCGATATCGATAAATCGATTATTCTCGATTACTGTTTTTACTCAATTTTTACTACGACAGCATTTTGAAATTGTGAACATCTCACGTGGAAAATGTATAGAAACGTATTATTTGTAAATCATATATTACTTACAATAAATAAACAGCAAAGTTTTAAAAGCAGCAAAACTTTATATAAATAAAAATAATAATTTTCTGATTCTTCGCTCGGTAACGACTAGTAGAGCTGGGTAGAGCTGGGTCGGCCACTCACTATACTATCGATGTATCGAATATTTGGGCTTGCAAACCACTATCGATGGTTTAGTTCCGATAGTAAACGATAGTGACAAGTGAAAAAAAAATTGTGCACTTCTACATCTGGCGAATAACTACATAAAACTACACACGGAAATTCATATTGGTGTTGGCGGAGAAAATGGAACAATTTTTTCATAGGCGAAAACGATAAAGGTAGGTATCTAAACTATTGCATTAGATTTGCATGTTTGCGCCCTAGCTCAAAATCTAATTTCTGATATATCATTGCTTACAGGCAGATGGCAAATGGCACATGGCACGTCGGAGGAGGACGCTAACGCGTTCAAAAGAATAGGGAAATCAAAGGTTTGGAACCACTTTAATAGGTCGAGAGATGGCAAAACGGCCAGTTGCATGCACTACAATAAAGTGTACAAAACAAGTGGAAATGCCTCTAATTTGTTTGACCATATGAATGTAAAACCTAATTTAAAAGTATTTTCTGAATTGAATTTCTTTTTATTATAAGCATTATATATTATTATTAGTGTATATATTTAGAATGTAAAACCTAATGCATAAGTATTTCCGAATAATTTAATTTCTTTTATTATAAGCGTTATTCTGTTTTTATGAAAGTAAAAAAAATACAAGACTAATAATCTAGTGGTCCACTAGATCGCTAGATTAAGACAACAATTGGCTATTGCTTGAAAACCGTGGTCGGCACGCCCCAAACCCATGGGTCAGAAAGGGTCTCTGCCGGCTAGAGCTGTAAAAGAATCGATACTAGTATCGATATATCGATGTTTCTAGTTTTTTGCGTTAGTATCGATTTATATTTTGGAGTATCGATATATCGTGCTCAACCATCACTAAGTACGAGAAAGCCGAATAAGAAGTAAAAATGGTTTTGTATAAATTTGTATTAAATTGATCTGTTTTTAAAACTGTTGACAAATTCTAACTGGTGGTGTTGGTGGTCCGGAGTGCGAAATTGACAGATATCTGATAGGTAAGAAAAATAAACACATTTCAAAACGTTTAGCTATACTATAACAAATGTGTGCATGTGTGCCATGTGTAAGCCAAACATATTTGATTAACTCCTTTTTATCAACAATAATCATAATATGTGATAATGTAAGCTTGATCTCCCATGTATATTCTTGAAATATAATAAAAATAATGAAAAAACATAACTGTTATGCTGTCTTTTTGTTTATTACCTAAAAAATACGATATATAGCGATACATCGATGTTTTGAAATATCAATATCGAAAGTATCGATGTATTCAAATATCGATGTTTTTACAGCTCTACTGCCGGCACCGCTGCCAGAACACAGACAGTATGAAGACTTCGTGTAGCCTCGGCAATTGCCTTCAGCTCTGCTGCACAAAGCATCAGTGCTTTGCTCTGACAAAATCTAGCCATTTTTAGCGGAAAATAGCTAATTTTAAAGTAATAGCTATTGATTTTGCATAGATAACAAAATGCTAGCTACATTATTTTCTGAACACGAAGTCGTATACTCACTCACACATATGGAATGTTGGATTGCGATTGTGATAGTGCCGAGCACTGCTTTCAAAGAAAGGGATTACATAAATAAAAATCGAGTGAAACTCGAAGATGCCCATTTGACAAAGACCCATCCACCATCAAGTATCAACTGTAATTACTTCCGTTTTCCACTGAAGATGTAAGCACAAAAACAAATTAAATATGGCAAGAACCAATTGCTAAAAAACACTCGTCGGATTTTTTTGCTATACTATTCTCCGAAGCCGCTTCTATACAATATAAAACCAGGGTTTGCATTTACTACTCCATAGCAGCGAGATTCATAAAAATGTTGCTATTCTATATAAGGCGCTGTCACTTTTACGAGAGCAGTAGAAGATCCATAGCAGTAAAATTGAAAACTTTGTGCTATGCTCTGCTCCGAGTTTTCTGACTTGTTAACTACAGCCAAGTGCTACAGCAGAAAATTTTAGCGTTGTAGTTGTGAGACTTCCGATATTTATCGGTATTCCTTGTTCGGACTGTGGGCATCGGGCATCCTGAGCTAGTCGGGCGTTGTCCAGGAAAGAAGCAGTTCCGTAACAATATGGCGCCCAGGTTTAAAAAAACAAAATAAGGATAGCGGCATGACGACATCTCGTCGGGCCACGTCTTGGGTCATCCAGCCCCCGCGTTCGGTTGCTTATGAGGCCTATTTTACGGCCTGCAATTGCATCGAGGACCTGGGGACTGGTGGCCAAGGCGTAGTTGTTTGTTTACGTACTTATTTATTTAATTATTTATTTATTTATTTATTTATTTGTTTCTTGGAGGAGCAAAACCAGCCCAAAGCGCTGGATTTTTTAGCTTTCGGGGCCGCAACCACCTGTTGGATATGGGATCCGCTCCGAGGTCGGTCCAGTTCCAGGATCAGCCCATGGATTCCGCAGCGAGGTCAGCAGTGAACCTCGCCCTGGCTTAGGCAGCGGAGGCGTCCCGCACGTCCCAGGAGACTGGGATCAGCCAAAGTTTTGAGGACCGGGTTTCTGGAGATGATGCAGCTGATGAACGAGGTTCTGAGACCGGCTGTCCCTCAGAGGCACGTTCCAGGAGGGAGCCAGGGCCAAAATCAGCTGCAACCGCGGCAGCCATATTCAGTTGGGCGGTCGAGCGAAGCTAGACCGGATTCTCGCAGAGCGGTACCCAGGCATGCGCTGACAGCTGCCGGGAAACCAACAAGGCCACCTCTATGGGTGCCACCCACACCAGGTGTGGCCATGTATGGACCGAAGCTGTGCGATGTGTGCAGCAGCACCCCAGCGTACTCCACAGAAGCCGAGGAGATGCGGCAAGCTGAACGCGGAGACCGGAACTGGCACGTGGAGGACCGCCGAGCTGGGCGTTGGAGTGGATCCACGTGCAGTAGAATCGTCTGGACCATTTGAACTAGCTACGCCGAGCCTTGCTGGACAGGTTCCAGAGACACGAGACGGGGAATCAGCGGATGCATCAAGTTCTGCGGCGGGAGCAGCAGCCTGGAGTGTCGGTAGACAATTACCTGCACGACATGCAGGCATTTTCGGCTGAGGAAGCCGATGCCGGAAAGACACCTGGTAAAGCTGATAAAGACAGTATTAAAGGTGGGGACCGCTCGCATCATTTATGCGATGGAGCTGTTCACCGTGGATGAGCTGCTCACCGTGGATGAGCTGCGACATGAGAGCCTGAAAGTGGAGCGTAGCTTCGGGCGCAGAGCTCGGTCCCAATTCCCACCACTGCTTACGCGCTTCCAAGGACCGGAACGGAGCCGGGTCAGCAAGGCGTTTGCTCTGGAGCCGTCGAGGATGAGGACGAGCAGGCCCTGCAGGTGGAGAAAGTCCGAGAGAGGCCCCGTAATCCTTACCGGACCGGCTGCTGAAATTGCGGAGCCATGGATCACGGGTTCCGCGATTGCGAGCAGGAAGCAGGAGCAGGAGCTGAAGAAGGGGTTTTGCTTCCGATGCGGAAGGGCTGACACCGTCGCTCCCAAATCCGAACTGCACGGGAAACGGACGGCTGGGCGATCTGAGAGCGGGAGGAGCTCGCCATGGGAGGAAACCCGCGTAGTAAAAGTACCTGAAAAGGAACAATTAGCGTGTAAGGATGGTAATGGAGTTAGGCTTAGATATTTACCCTAAGAAGAGCGCATGCGGCGGTATTTCGAGGCAAGGAGCCGGATCTTTGAGCAACACCAGCTGAGTGGCGTGCCGAAGGTTTCCCGCACCGTCAGAAAGTCCTGAAATCGTTTCCGGAAACGGCAGAAGAAACGAAGAGAGGTCGTTGCGGCTGCAAAGCGTGGTAGCAGCTATGATCCCAGACCCTTGGGGCAGCAGCTGACGGGTTTGTCGGACACCGGAGCGAGTGTCAGTCTGCTGGGCAAAGGCGGCAGGGAACTGGTCGAGACGTTGGGCGTGCCAGTACAGCCGCTGGCGAGGATCGGTCCATCATCGTGGAGTATGAAAGAAGGGTAGAAAACATTTATTTTCTATCAGTGCCCGTACCTGGAGCAGCCGGCGTATCTTGGCATCGATTTCTGGCTGACGTTTGGCCTGGCGCCAGCGGTAGTGGGACAATTTGCTGCTCAAGGCGTGAAGTCGAAGACGATGCCAGGAGAAGACGGACCCCGAATCCTGGACGTTGTCCGAGGCCGAGTCCCGGGAGCTGGAAGAGATTAAGCAGCGGTTTCTCACTTTCGAGAAGGATGGCCTGAGAACCACCAGCCTGGAGAAGCACACCATCGAGCTGGTGGAAGGCGCGAAAATGTTTAAGGACCGGCCCTATATGATGTCTCCGGCGAAGCAGAAGGTGGTCGAGGACGAAGTCGACAAGATGCTAGCCCTGGGAGCAAGAGCCCATGGAACAACCGGATAACGGTGGTATCGAAGCCTGGAAAGGACAGATTCTGTTTAGATACCAGGAAGCTGAGCGATGTAACTTTCAAGGACGCTTACCCCTTGCCTAGTATCGACAGAACAAACGCACTTCATCTCTACCATGGATTTGAAATTCGCGTTCTGGCAGATTGAGCTGGACGAGAAAAGCAAGGAGTTGACGGCATTCACTGTTCCTGGTCGGCCCCTTTACCAGTTCAGGGCTTTACCTTTTGGGCTTTGTAATGCGGCGCAGCGGTTGGTTGGTTGGTAAGATTCATGGATCGGGTAATCCCAGCCGAAATCCGATCCAATGTGCTTGTGTACTTAGATGATCTGCTTATACTGGCTCATACGACGAGTCGCCGAATGCCTAAGGGAAGCAGGATTAACCATCGGCCTGAGTAAATCGAAGTTCAGCTTCAAGTCGTTGACTTACTTAGAGTAGGTGGAGGATGGATGGATCCCGGTAGAGTGGCAGCGATCCGGAGGATGCTAGAGCCGAGATGAAGGAGGTGCGCACGTTTCTGGGCACCGCTAGCTGGTACAAGTGCTTCGTAAGGAATTTCGCGACAATGGCGGAGCCGCTTACCGAATCCATCAAGAAAACCAGGAACACAAAGTTTTCTTTCAGTCCGGAGGCACAACTGGCTGGCGAAGCGTTGAAGATGGCACTAACCTCGGCACCAGTTCTGGTGCACGCAAAATTCAAGCGACACTACACCCAGTGTGACGCGTCACATAGTAGTAGGAGAAGTTTTTTTTTCAGAAGGACGAGGACAACCAGGAACTGCCTATTGCGTTCTTCTCGGCAAAGATGAGCAGACACCATGTGAATTACACCGTCACAGAGAAAGAATGCCTTTCAGCGCTCCTGGCGATCTGAAATGGTTAACGTCCATGAAGTATCTTTCGGGACGCCTGGCCAGGTGGTCTTTGCAGCTTCATGGGTTAAACTTCAACGTCGAGCATCGGAAAGGCACGTGGTGGCAGACACCCAGTGTGACGCGTCACATAGTAGTAGGAGAAGTTTTTTTTTCAGAAGGACGAGGACAACCAGGAACAGCCTATTGCGTTCTTCTCGGCAAAGATGAACAGGCACCAGGTGAATTACACTGTCACAGAGAAAGAATGCCTTTCAGCGCTCCTGGCGATCTGAAATGGTTAATGTCCATGAAGTATCTTTCGGGACGCCGGGCCAGGTGGTCTTTGCAGCTTCATGGGTTAAACTTCAACATCGAGCATCGGAAAGGCACGTGGTGGCAGACACGCTTTCGCGGTGCGTGGAGGAGATATCCCTGGATACGACGTAGTTGCTGGGTTTCGAGACCACGAAGTTTTCTGGGGATGAGTACCAGGAGTTAGTCCGGGAAGTAGAGGAGAATACGAATAACTTACCGGATGTTAGGATCGAGGGCAGGCTCATCTTCAAGCGAGTCTCCCCGGCATTTGTAGATGACGAGGTGGACGGATCGGATTGGATACTCTGGATACCGCAGAGTCTGACCCATAGCCTGGTTGAGCGAGCCCATACGGTCCATGCCCAGAGGCAGCTCATGGCGGAATGGGGAAGACGTTGGAGATTCTGCGGCGGGAGTTCTACTGGCCTAGGATGGTGTTGCAGGTACGTGAGTTCATCAGAAGATGCCAGGTCTGCAAGGAGTTGAAGGCGCCGTATCACTGGATGATGGTCGGCGATCTACTCTCCACAGAGTAACGCAGCGGAGCGGGTGCACCGGAGTGTACTGGCGGCTATACGAGGGTTCTTGGAGAACGATCATCGGAGTGGAATGACCGAGGTGGTTATCCGGAACGCAGTCCACTCGGCTATAGGCGAAGCGCCGTTTTTCACACTTTTTGGACATTAAATGTTTTTGCATGGTTCCAGCTACCGACTGGCAAGGAAGCTGCAGTCGCTGTGCGACCACGAGATGGCCGGGATGTCGATGGTCGACAAACTCCGAGTCGTGCAGGAGCAGTGCGTAAGAGTCTGGAGACCTCTTACGATCGCAGTCGCCAACGGTACGACTACAGGGCTAGGGTGTTCGCCGCAAAGCCAAGCCAGGAGGTGTTCCACCAGAATTTCGTCCTCAGCGACTCTGGAAAGCAGTTCAACGCCAAGTTTGCCAAGAAGTTCCTGAAGGCCAGGGTGGTGGTATGCAGGGCAAAAGTTTGGGGGTGTACCACGCCAAGGATATACGAATGTGACCTGCTGACAAAGTACACAAGGACGAACAACTGGAGTTGTAGTACATTCCGTAAGGCGTGGGCCCCGCGTTGGGTACCGCTCGGAACTGCGCTGGAGACTTTTATCTCCAAATCCTTTGCATTTCCAGTCGGAAAGAGCTAGAAGGACACTCGATAGATCGATTAAGGTTGGTCTGGCTATGGCCAAAGTGGGGAGTGAGGTAGGTCAAGAGCGAACCGGTGAAGATGGCGGGTAATTTAAGAGAAAGGGCTTTTACCCTTTGCCTCGGCCGTTGCACAAGAAAATGAACGGTTTCTAAGCCGCAGCTCTGGGAACGGTCCGAGGCCATAAAGGGAGGCGAAAACAGTCAGTTTAAGGCAGTAGGGAACGAATAGCGTGCGCGGCGAATATATTTCATGAAAATAGACGGGAAAAAAGAACGCATAAAGAAAAATGTCACGTGAAAGTGAAAAAAATTTGTCCGTCGCCGGCCGTTTATGTGTGTGGGGGAGGTGCCTGGATCCGCCGTGGTGGGCCGCCAGTCAGAGCCGTTTTCGATGCCAGCCAGAGCCGTTTTCGACGCCTGCCAGAGCTTTTTGTCTCCGACGCCAGCACCGAGAATTTTCGGTCGCCATCGGCCGTCCGATTTATTTTTATTGGTATTAAATCCCACCAAAGTGGACCGTATTTTTTTTTTTTTATTGCTTTGCTTTATTTATTGAATCTTCCCTTAAGTTGAGACTAACAATAAGTTTACGAATCTTAATATTAAAATTTAACTAACAGTATATTAGGACTGCATTCTGGTTACGCGTTCCTCAGGTCAGTCATTGGGTGGGTAAGTCATTGCGACGAAGACGCGATTGGCTGCTCAACCTTGTTAGTCCTCTCGTCAGGTGGTTAGGGTGCAACGATAGCTTGGTGAAGTACTTTTCCTTCTGTTCTGCGATCACTTCTTTGACTGGTGGAATGTTTAAGTCGCGATGTATGTTTTCGTTGCGAACGTACCACGGTGCCCCGGTGATTGTTCTCAAGATCTTCGACTGGGCTCGCTGGACTATGTCAATATTGCTATTGCTGGCATTCCCCCATAGCTGGGAGCCGTACGTCCATATAGGTTTTAGTACCGAGTTATACAGCAGGACTTTATATTCAAGGCTAAGAGGAGACCGGGCGTTGATAAGCCAATGAAGGCTGCTGGCTTTTAGCTTTAGATGTGTTCTCTTGGCTTCGATGTGCCGGCGCCACGTGAGTCTTCTGTCGAGGTATACTCCTAGATATGTCACCTCGTTTGCTTGCGGAAGTAATGTGTTGTTTAGCATAAGAGGCGGGCAGTTTTGTCTGTTCAGGGTGAACGTAACGTGCTTGCATTTTTGTTCGTTCACTTTAATTCGCCAATCTGATAGCCATTTTTGAACATCGAGCAAGTGAAGAGCTAGCTGCGCAGTTGCTTGCATCGGGCATTTTGAAGTTGTTAGTCGTGTGCTTGTCGGGATGTCTGCTGCGTATAGGACATATAATGTTGGCCCTAGCACACTACCTTGAGGAACTCCAGCTCCAACAGTGAAATCATCAGATATAGCAGTGTTGCACCTCACCACAAATTTTCTGTCATACAGGTAAGACTCTAAAAGCTTATGGGTGTTGTAGGGGGGCATTGTCTTGATCTTGTACATTAGACCTTCTAACAGACTCTATCAAATGCTTGAGATACATCTAAGAATATGGCTGTGCAGTACTCTCGTTTTTCGAAAGCGTTCCGGATTTCTGATGTTATCCGGTTGACCTGCTCAATTGTTCCGTGCTTTTCACGAAACCCAAACTGATGTGATGGGATTCCTTCCTGTAGTCTTAGGTGTGTGTTTATCCGTGTCAAAACGCATTTTTCAAAGAGTTTAGATAAGCATGATAGTAGGCCTATATGTCTATACGACGTGGGGATTGTGTGGTATTTTCCCGGCTTTGCTATCATTATTATAATTGACTTTTTCCATCTCACTGGATAGTGGCCAAGTTTCGCGATGGCATTGAAAAGCTGGGTGATAGTGCAAACGGCGCAATATGGGAGCTCAGAGATCATTTTGGGAGTTATGTGGTCGCATCCTGGGGATTTTTTCGGATTCAGTTGATTTTTGATTATCTTAACGATTTCGTTTGGACGAAACTCAATTGGCTCATGTTGAGGCTGAGGCTCATATGGTAAAGTGGGCAGAGTAAACGCACTAGTGGCAGGATTTGGTTGGAAGACATTTTTAAGGTGGTTGGCAAACGTGCTGGCTCTGTCTGCGTCGCTGCGTGCCCAGCCGCCTGTAGGATTTCTAATAGGCATCACGATTTCTTTTGGTGAGCTCAGAGTTGGGTGAGCTCTCCATAGTGAATGTTTTGTACTAGAAGTTGACAAGTGCTCTATGTAGCGACGGTGGACATTTGCTTCTTCTTGATGTAGAGCTTTGGTAAGTTGGAGTGAGGCACGTCTAAAGCTTTGCTTAGCAGATGGCGATCTGTGGGATTGCCACTCTCGGCGTAAACGTCGCGTTTCAAGGACGAGCTGTTCGATTTGTAGATTTGTCTTCTTTTGATTGCATTGTGAATTTATAGTTTGAGGTGTTGAAGCTCGAGCTGCGGAGACGAGTACAGACTCCAGTGACTTTACAAAGCTGTCTACATCGGCTTCGTCATTGAGATGAGGACTTAGCTCAATGTGTGAGCTAATGTACTTTCGGTACTTAACCCAATTGGTTTTCTGTGAGGTCAATTTGAATGGTTGTTCGAATGTTGCTGGGTTACGGAGTAGAATAACCAGGATAGGCAAGTGGTCAGATGAAAGATCCGAAAGGCATTCGGCGCTTATCAGATTTTTAGGAATGTTTTTGATGATCGCAAAGTCTATTAAGTCGGGTAGTTTCTTTGGGTCTGCCGGCCAGTATGTTGGTCTGCCAGAAGAAACATAGTCGAGCTTGTTCTTGGGTTTGATAATTGCATTATAGAGCTGCTTTCCTTTTGGAGTCACGAGACGAGATCCCCAGTGTGTGTGCTTGGCGTTGTAGTCTCCTGCTGCTATGAAGTGGTCTCCTAGTGAGTTGAAAAACTGCATAAACTCGTCTTCAGCTATAGTAAAGCGAGGGGGGCAGTATACGGCGGCTAGTGTAATTTGGTTGCCAGTGTTTAGTTGTATATTTATAGATGTGGCCTGGAGGTAGTTTTTAGCAAATTTGTTGTGGTAGTGGTGCTGATTAGAATTCCGGTCCCTCCATGTGCTTTACCATCTGGGTGATTTGTTCCGTACAATGTATATCCTCGTAGTTGAAAATTGTATTTGTTTGTAAGGTGTGTTTCTGAAAGAAGCATTACGTCGATATGGTTGTCAAGTAGGAATTGAGCTAACTCAAGTTTATGCTGCGAAACGCCGTTAGCGTTCCACGTAGATATCCGTAGGGAAGTCATTATTTGGATGATTGTGATTGTTTGATCATGAACTCCAGTAGAAGATTTTGGTTGCGCATAAGCTCCTGCATTGTTTGTTGTATAGCTACCATTGTATTTGTTAAAGTTGCCAGCATTGCCTCGATTCCATTAGGCAGTTGGTGTGAATTTTGATCGCTACGATGGGCAGTAAATGCGGGGTTTACTTTAAATGTCTGCGCCTTTTGTATGTCTTCAGTGGATTGTGAAGGCCCCGGATTAGAGACTGAGGCGTAAGTTTCTTTGTTGTATCGTAGCGCTTGAGCAAAAGAAACTCCTGGGGTCGTGGTTGATGGTGTATACGGCAAACTGTTTCGGCTGACTGGATTTCGAGCTATGGTAATTTTTTGGGTAAGGCGGACTCTTAAATCTTTATAGACGGGGCACCCCCTATAGTTGGCAGTGTGATTTCCCCCACAGTTGCTGCATTTTTTGGCAGATGGGTCATTCTTATTAACGGGACAGGCCTCAGTGGGATGCACATCTCCGCAAGCAACGCAGACTGCGCGGAGAGTGCAGTATGTTTTCGTGTGTCCGTATTCTTGACAGTTCGTGCATTGAACTGGTCCATTTCGTTTGTGCGGTTCCTCTACTGTGATTCTGCGATGCAGCAGGTATTGAAGCTTATATATCGGGTGAACTTCATTTTTACTTAGGGTAGTACTGTTTGGCATTAGTTCTACCTTAAACATTGGTTGAGGAATTTTATTCCTGTTCATTATATTTATAGCTGTTTTTACTTTAAAGCCGTTGTCGGCTAGTCCATTTATTATCTCGTTAATTGGGACTGTTGGTTCTATCCCTTTGATTACTACTTGTAGACCCTTGCTACTTTTCAGTTGATAGGTGTAGTAGTTGAACTTTCCATTGTCAAGATAGTTGGTAACGGCTCGAAAATTGTGTTCGTCGTTGACCTGTATTTTTATTTCATTTATGTTGCCCCTTTTTATGGAAGTTACATAAAATTCGTTTGCACCAATGGTAGCTGTAATTTTATTAACCAGTTCAGTACAATTGGCCTGACGCACGTATATAGGTGGCGGCCTTACTTTTTTGGCCGTTTGTGTTCGAGCAGTAACACCTTCATCCAGGTCACGGAGAATCGCGAATCTATTGTTAGCGAGCGAATTTTTTGGCACTGTGTTTTCAGTAGTTTTCGTTATCTTGGGTGCATTGGCTTTCTTGTTTGGCTGAGGGCTTAATTTTCTCTTCGTTTGTATATATCGATCGAGCCCAGTTTGGATTAACGCACCATTAGCATTCTTTATAGTGCTTTGTTGGGAGAGCTTGTCGCAGATCGTTGTCATCACCGGGGTCTGAGAAACAGCAGAGGTTGTTGTTGTGGTAGTTGCAGTTTTTGATGTCGAAGATACGGTTTTAGGCGAGGGCGTTGTACTAGTTGTTGTTGTTGTTAGTTGATCGTTGACGTCGGGGGACGGGCACTGTGCACTCCACGATTGCAGAGTACCGCTTGAGCACAACAACGCAGGGGAGAGCGAGCGTGCTCTCTCCGTGTTTGCTTGCAGCGTTGCAGTTGTTGTTGGGACGGTTACATCGGGAGCGCGTATAGAGAAGTACGCGTTGTTTCGCAGCGACGACAGCCGACGCTCATCATGTTGTTGTTGCCGAGCTTGGCTCATTTTTTCTTTGCTTACCGTATTTATATATATTTTCCGCCGCTGCGGGCTGCCAATCTAGACTGCACACATCTCGCGCCTCCTCCTGCAAGAGATATAGTCATTAGTTTTGTATAGGGTTTTTTTATACCCTTGCAGGGTATATTAGTTTCAGTCAAAAGTTTGCAACGCAGTGAAGGAGGCATCTCCGACCTTATAAAGTATATATATTCTTGATCAGGATCAACAGCCGAGTCGATCTAGCCATGTCCGTCTGTCCGTCTGTCCGTTTCTACGCAAACTAGTCCCTCAGTTTTAAAGCTATCTGAATGAAACTTTGAAGTTAGGCTTCTATATACTCTCACTCGTACATATGTTGGAACGGGCCGGATCGGACGACTATATCATATAGCTGCCATAGGAACAATCGGAAAAATATACGAAAAAAAATTATAACTTTGTCAGTTTTCAACCAATTTTCACCAAATTAGATATTTGCCCATTTAGTATTATTTTCGAATTTCGGTTTTAATTTCTTGAAAATCGGCTGACTATATCCTATAGCTTCCATAGGAACAATCAGGAAAATAAAAGAAAAAACCATAACATTGTCAGTTTTCAACATATTTTCACCAAATTTGATAGTTATCCATATTTTAGTATTCCTGAATTTCGATTTTAATTTCATGAAAATCGGCTGACTATACCCTATAGCTTCCATAGGAACAATCAGGAAAATAAAAGAAAAAACCATAACTTTGTCAGTTTTCAACATATTTTCACCAAATGTGATATTTAGCCATATTTTATTATTCCTGAATTTTGATTTTAATTTCATGAAAATCGGCTGACTATATCCTATAGCTTCCATAGGAACAATCAGGAAAATAAAAAACATAGCTTAGCCGTGTTTCAAACCATTGCCATCAAATTTGAGATTTGGCAACAAATTATTATTTCAGAATTTCGATTTTAATTTTTTGTTTAAACTCTGCAAGGGTATACAAACTTCGGTGAGCCGAAGTTAGCTTCCTTTCTTATTTTGTTCTTAATTTATTTACCTGTATTTTTAAGTGTCCCTTGTCCTCCGCGTTTTCGTAGCCAGGGATTTGTTAAACACAAGTGCTGCAAATCGAGAATCGGAGTAGAAGCTGCAGAGTACATAAATTTGCATGCAAACATACCCGCCCCTTTTATTTCTCTTGGAGCTTCAGCAGAAATATTAGGGAGGAAAGACGGTTTCATTCGAGGTCCGGTTGTGGCCTGCTGTTGATTTGCGGAGCGCCACTTCTTCCCCGTTGTTCTTGTCGAATTAGATCTTTGTAATTCGTAGCCATGTTTCCGGGATTTGTTAAACACAAGTGCTGCAAATCGAGAATCGGAGTAGAAGCTGCAGAGTACATAAACTTGCATGCAAACATACCCGCCCCTTTTATTTCTCTTGGAGCTTCAGCAGAAGTATTGGGGAGGAAAGAGGGTTTCATTCGAGGTCCGGTTGTGGCCTGCTGTTGATTTGCGGTGCGCCGCTTCTTCCCCGCTGTTCTTGTCGAATTAGAAGATCTTTGTAATTCTAGTATTAAGGATGAAAATTATAACAAATTAAAAGACGAAATTAACGCTAAATAGAGCATTAACCTGGGGAGATGAGCCGGTCGCTAGACCGGCCGGAATAGGCTTCGGTCCGCCGGAGATGGCTGGTGTCCCAAGATGACCCGGAAGCATCACAGGATGGGTGGGTGCGTCGTGGTGAGTCCACCGAAGCCACCAATTGCGTTAGATGTGTCGTCCAGTTTGTTTATGGTTTTTGTTTATTTTTGTTTCGTTCCTAGTGGTGAGTAGCGTTTTAGTAGTGAGATGTCCGATATTTATCGGTATTAATTGTACGGACTGAAGGCATCGGGTCGAACTCGCTCTGGGCATCCTGAGCTAGCGCGGCGTTGACCTGGAAAAAATCAGTTCCGTAACAAATTTAAATGTTTTTTCCGTTGACTAATTAATATTTTTTCTATAGATGCAATTGCCCAAGTGGATAAAACTTGCCCTAAGGTACGACAAAAATTTGGATTCTAAATAAGAAGCGCCTTTGATATATATGTAGATCAATATTAATTGTTAACAAGAAAGGAAGCTAACTTCGGCTCACCGAAGTTTGTATACCCTAGCAGACTTTAAACAAACAATTAAAAACGAAATTCTGAAATAATAATTTGTTGCCAAATCTCAAATTTGATGGCAATGGTTTGAAACACGGCTAAGCTATGGTTTTTTTATTTTCCTGATTGTTCCTATGGAAGCTATAGGATATAGTCAGCCGATTTTCATGAAATTAAAATCAAAATTCAGAAATACTAAAATATGGCTAAATATCAAATTTGGTGAAAATATGTTGAAATCTGACAAAGTTATGGTTTTTTCTTTTATTTTCCTTATTGTTCCTATGGAAGCTATAGGGTATAGTCAGCCGATTTTCATGAAATTAAAATCAAAATTCAGAAATACTAAAATATGGCTAAATATCAAATTTGGTGAAAATATGTTGAAAACTGACAAAGTTATGAATTTTTCTTTTATTTTCCTGATTGTTCCTATGGAAGCTATAGGATATAGTCAGCCGATTTTTATGAAATTAAAACCGAAATTCGGAAATAATACTAAATGGGCAAATATCAAATTTGGTGAAAATTGGTTGAAAACTGACAAAGTTATAATATTCCTGATTGTTCCTATGGAAGCTATAGGATATAGTCAGCCGATTTTCATGAAATTAAAACCGAAATTCGGAAATAATACTAAATGGGCAAATATCAAATTTGGTGAAAATTGGTTGAAAACTGACAAAGTTATAATTGTTTTTTGAAAATTTTTCGGATCGTTCCCATGGCAGCTTATGATATAGTGGGCCGATCCGGCCCGTTCCGACATATGTACGAGTGGGAGTATATAGAAGCCTAACTGCAAAGTTTCATTCAGATAGCTTTAAAACTGAGGGACTAGTTTGCGTAGAAACGGACAGACGGACATGGCTAGATCGACTCGGCTGTTGATCCTGATCAAGAATATATATACTTTATAGGGTCGGAGATGCTTCCTTCACTGCGTTGCAAACTTCTGACTGAAACTAATATACCCTGCTAGGGTATAAATATTTATATTTGTTATTTAGTTTAAATATAAATTTAGTCAATATAAATAATATTAATACAAATGTGTATGCATTATATATGAAATAAATTGTTGATGAAAGGTTGATGAAATGTTGGTCAATGGTACTGCAGGGTAGACATGGACACCATTAAACTTTTTTTTTAATAATAAAAGTTGTTATAATGTGCGCTTAGCCAATTCCTGGCGGTCTGGTGACCGGCTCATCTCCCCCAGGTAATCGCTCTACTCAGCTTTCATTTTACTCTTTAATACATTATAAATTTCATCCTTACAATTACCACTTTACAGATCGTCTCGCGTGAGCTGACTTATTCCGGCGGAACGTATCCTCAGCCAGGGATGCGCTCGCGCCAAGGCTGCTTAAATTGGCCAAGGCAGCGGAGGAGGAGCTGCGCTCCGCAAACCGACAACTGTCTACAACAGGTTCTCGACTGGATAACACCTTTCCTACCTAATATCCCTGCTGGAGCTCCAAGAGAAATATAAAGAGTGGGTATGTTCGTATTTTAATTTATGTATTCAGCGGCTTCTACTCCTCTTCCCGATTTGCAACACTTGTGTTGCACAAATCCCGGACACAAGGCCACGAAAACGCGGAGGACAAGGGACACTTACAAATACAGGTAAATAAATTAAGGACCAAATAAATTTTGTAAAACTAACACTTAACTCTATTGTAGGAAAAGGCGCGAGACCTGCGCGGCCTAGATTTGCGGCCGCCGACGTCGGATAAAATGTAAAAAGAATATAAAACCGGGATTCACTCCCAATAAGATTGCTCGGCCGGATCACGCCGGCCCCAGATTGGAGCGGACTCACCGGGTCTGCGGAGTATCGAACTGCCGACTGCCAAATAGCCACGCCAGTGGCGATCGGAACTCTTCGGCGCTGGCGTCAAAACTGCTTTGGCTGGCGTAGAAAAACTGCTCAGGCTGGCGACGAAAAATACGGCTCTGGCTGGCTGCCCGCCACGGCAGATCTAGGCCTCCTTCCCACACACACAACGGCTGCGACGAACACGGGGGAATTAACCCAGGTATTAGAACAAGCGAAAAACGGCCGTGGCCAGTGGTTCGGTCACTGCCACGCTAAAAAAAAGGAATTCCTCCCATTAAAATTGTTATTCACTCGCACTCGCACCTTTTTTCCTAGTTTTACTTTTCCACGGTTACTTCCGTCGCACGCTGTCCATTCCCTACTGCCCCTAACCTGGCCGTTTTCGCCTCCTTTTATGGCCTCGGACCGTTGCCAGTTCCGGCTTAGGAACCGTTGTTTTTCGGGTGCAACGGCCCAGGCCAAAGGGTAAAAGCCCCTTCTCTTAAATTGCCCGCCCTCTTCACCGGTTCGCTCCCGACCCCTCACTTCCCCCTCTGGCCCAACAAATCCACCCTAATCGATCTATCGATTGTCCTTTTCAGCCCATTCAGACTATAAAAGCCACAAATTTAAAAAGCGCGAACACTATTGAAAAATGTAGAATAAAACCACAACATACTTTGTAAACAAAGAACAAAATAAAATATAATAATATACAATACACAAAAAAAAAAATGTAACTAAAATAGTTAAAGGAACTCGTAGTGGAATGGAACGAAATATTATATATTTTTGTCGGTTTTTTCTTTAATTTTCCTGATTGTTCCTATGGAAGCTATAGGGTATAGTCAGCCGATTTTCATGAAATTAAAATCCAAATTCAGGAATACTAAAATATGGGTAACTATCAAATTTGGTGAAAATATGTTGAAAACTGACAAAATTATGAATTTTTCTTTTATTTTCCTGATTGTTCCTATGGAAGCTATAGGATATAGTCAGCCGATTTTCATGAAATTAAAATCAAAATTCAGGAATAATAAAATATGGGTAACTATCAAATTTGGTGAAAATATGTTGAAAACTGACAAAGTTATGGTTTTTTCTTTTATTTTCCTGATTGTTCCTATGGAAGCTATAGGATATAGTCAGCCGATTTTCATGAAATTAAAATCAAAATTCAGGAATAATAAAATATGGCTAAATATCAAATTTGGTGAAAACTGACAAAGTTATAATTTTCCTGATTGTTCCTATGGAAGCTATAGGATATAGTCAGCCGATTTTCATGAAATTAAAACCGAAATTCGGAAATAATACTAAATGGGCAAATATCAAATTGGGTGAAAATTGGTTAAAAACTGACAAAGTTATAATTGTTTTTTGAAAATTTTTCGGATCGTTCCTCTGGCAGCTTATGATATAGTGGTCCGATCCGGCCCGTTCCGACATATGTACGAGTGAGAGTATATAGACGCCTAACTGCAAAGTTTCATTCAGATAGCTTTAAAACTGAGGGACTAGTTTGCGTAGAAACGGACAGACGGACAGACGGACATGGCTAGATCGACTCGGCTGTTGATCCTGATCAAGAATATATATACTTTATAAGGTCGGAGATGCTTCCTTCACTGCTTCTTCTTCTTCCTTCTGACTGAAACTAATATACCCTGCTAGGGTATAATAAAAATTGATTTTGACTAATTATACAAATCGCTTACACAAAACAGGCAAATTCAGGAATACAAGTAAGGTGCGTTAATGACGTATGCGTATTAATACATGGCCAACGAGAAAAATTAAATCAAGATCCAAGGTATTAAAATTGTTGATCAGACTTCGAGCAAATTTTATCTCGATTAAACAAAAAATTAATCTAGATATATCTGTACCGACTATTCTCAACACCCCTCTATCAGTTGTAACTGAATCAACAGAACCGGCTGGTAATAAAACAATAGACTTAAAAGAATTAGAAGAGGTAGAATTCGGTTTAGATACAGAAGAGTTAGCAATAAATCCCAAAATAGAGGATCAAGATTAAAACAATCTTTCTATTCCTGCTTTATTAACAATACCTAAACCACAAGAAGAAAAAGAAGAAGAGACAGATTCATTACTAAGTTTGTTGGATACAATAGGAGACATTATGGCGGTCTGCCATCCAAAGAGCTTACATCAAAGATATATCAAACGCCATTCCCGAATTTCGAAGTAATTAAGTCGGAAATAGTAGGATCAAGCTTATACAAGGTCCAAAATGTGACTACTACTAAAGCAATAATTGACAAACTTGAAGCCACTATTGTCGGTGAAACATCCGATGAAGGTTTATCAGCTGAACATGCTAATAAATTTAGTACAAAGGAAGCCATTGCTACAATGATTAAAAATTGTGAGCATTTGCGCCTAAAACTATTTTAGAGGCAGGCAACTTCTCATCTATGAATGAAGCCGTAAGTACATACAATGCCGTACCGAAATGACAGGCAACGCCAACTCAATATTGTACACTTAAACAGGAAAAAATTATTGCGGGAGCAATTTCAGAAATAATAATTGAGGTAGAGGGAATAACAGAGGTAATTATCAGAATAACGGATATTACCAAATTAATGGCTATAACAAAAATAACGGTTATAACCGAAACTATAATAATAATATAATTATAATCAGAAGAACAATAATTATAGAGGAAACACCCGTGGTAACTATAGAGGAAACAACCGTGGCGTATCCAACAACAATAACAGCAATAAAAACAAGAAAGGAAGCTAACTTCGGCTCACCGAAGTTTGTATACCCTTGCAGAGTTTAAACAAAAAATTAAAAACGAAATTCATAACTTTGTCATGAAATTAAAATCGAAATTCAGAAATACTAAAATATGGGTAACTATCAAATTTGGTGAAAATATGTTGAAAACTGACAAAGTGATGAATTTTTCTTTTGTTTTCCTTATTGTTCCTATGGAAGCTATAGGATATAGTCAGCCGATTTTCATGAAATTAAAACCGAAATTCGGAAATAATACTTAATGGGCAAATATCAAATTTGGTGAAAATTGGTTGAAAACTCACAAAGTTATAATTTTTTTTTGAAAATTTTTCGGATCGTTCCTCTGGCAGCTATATGATATAGTCGTCCGATCCGTCCCGTTCCGACATATGTACGAGTGAGAGTATATAGAAGCCTTACTGCAAAGTTTCATTCAGATAGCTTTAAAACTGAGGGACTAGTTTGCGTAGAAACGGACAGACGGACAGACGGACATGGCTAGATCG
This sequence comes from Drosophila anomelani, assembly GCA_035045905.1. Taxonomy (NCBI): domain Eukaryota; kingdom Metazoa; phylum Arthropoda; class Insecta; order Diptera; family Drosophilidae; genus Drosophila; species Drosophila anomelani. The sequence goes on along the minus strand of JAWNOO010000149.1, from coordinate 25,166 downwards.
ACTCGGCTGTTGATCCTGATCTAGAATATATATACTTTATAGGGTCGGAGATGCTTCCTTCACTGCGTTGCAAACTTTTGACTGAAACTAATATACCCTGCAAGGGTATAATAATAAAACGAATTGAAATAACAACAACAATAATAATTATGTCCTAACTGTCCAAACCTCGTCGGAAAACCAATAAAGACCCTTAAGATACAAAACCCAGTGGAGAATACGGTTCAATATCAACCTGTGACGCCCAGGGCGCACAAAATATATGTAATCAATATGTATTAAGAAATGTAAATAAAACGAGAAACAACATGAAGAAATAAAGAACGAAATTTTTTTTTTTTTTTTTTTTCGACCGAGTCCCATCGGGGAGACATCCCGCCCAACCGACCGAGGGGCGCAGCCGCGTGACGTACGGCACGAACGCGTACTAGATAGACGCGAGAGAGGAAAAATAGAATAGAACGAGGAAAATTAGGATACACTACGGGCAAGTACTACAAGAAATACAGTTCTTAAGTTTTGAAGGCTTTCTACGCCTTCAATACTACTAAAAAGGCGATTGTAATCAGTACATAAAACCCTAAAGGGTTCATGTACTTCAAACTCACGCCTACAGTGGTTAACTACTAGGGGGATAACATTCCTAGAAGAAAGAAGGGGAACATGGAAATTGAGCTGCCCAAGCAGGTAGGGGCTCTCCACCTCGCCGTGAATAAGTTTATGTAGAAAGACGACGCCAAGCATCGTCCTACGGTTAGTTAAAGAAGGTAAATTAATTAGGAGAAGTCTACTAGAGTAAGACGGTAATCTAAGGTTAGCATCCCAGGGTAGGCCACGGAGGGCGAAAAGTAAAAACTTCTTTTGGACAGATTCGATGCGGCTGCTATGGACTCCGTATTGAGGACTCCAGACGCACGAGCCATACTCCAATATAGGGCGTACTAACGAAGTATATAGGGTCTTCGTTAAATAAGGAGAATCGAATTCTTTCGACCACCTTTTATTGAATCCAAGCATGCCGGCGGCTTTTTTAACCATACAGGAAATATGTTCTGAGAACGAAAGTTTAGGGTCCAGGCGGACGCCTAGGTCATCAACAATAGTAATTCTTTCCAAAGAGCAATCGTAAGGCATATACGTGGCAGGGAGAAGAGTGGTGCGAGAAAATGTCATCAGTTTGCATTTAGAACTGTTGAGATATAAATCGTTAGCATGACACCATGCTTGAAAGTTATCGAGATCCGATTGTAGGTCTGATTGGCATAAACTGTCCCTATACTGCGCGCAAAGTTTAGCACCATCAGCATACATGAGTACTCTGGACTTGGTTAGAACCTGCGGCAAATCGTTGATAAACAATGTAAATAGTAGTGGTTCCAGGTGGCTACCCTGTGGGACGCCAGAAGTGGCACTGAGGCTATTGGATAGAACATTTCTGAACAGAACCTTTTGGGACCTGTCACTTAGATAACTCGAAGTCCACTTAAGAAGATCACTTGGAAGCCCCAATGAATCGAGTTTCCTAACCAGAAGAGAATGATTAACCGAATCGAAAGCTTTACTAAAGTCCGTGTAAATGACATCGGTTTGAAAGTTTTGTTGGAAACCCCTAATAACGAAAGAGGTGAAGAAGATTGGTCGTGGTTGATCTTCGCCTCATAAAACCATGCTGACATGGAGAGATGACGGATCTGCATAGATGTTGCAAGTGAGGAGTGATTACATTCTCGAAAAGGTTGGGGATTGCCTATAACTTAAAGATACCCCTATAGTTACTGGCATCCGACTTGCTACATTTTTTGTGGAGAGGAATAACAAATGATTCCCTCCAAATAAGGGGAAATTCTGAGGATTCTAAAGATAAGGTAAACAATTTTAGAAGGGGGTTACACAGCGTCTCGGAGCAATACCTTAGCACAGAGCCCGGTATTCCATCAGGACCTGGTGAATATACTGGCTTAACACGTTGAAGATCAGGAATAAGTGAGCGTTCGTTTAAAATAGGACTGAAGATTAGGTTCGAACTGGGCATAGCTGGAGAAAATGTATGATCTGAAGATGTTGAGGGAGAATATGTGGTTTTAAAAAACTCAGCGAAGAGATTGGCTATTGCTTGATCAGAATTTACAGTAATATTATTAAATGACAGCGAGGGAGGGTACAACGTGGGTTTACGTTTAGAGTTAACAAAGTTATAAAACTGTTTGGGGTCCTGCGTGAACTGCACGAGCACTTAGATAGGATGAGAAAGCCGTTCTTGAACCAGTACGTTTATATTTATTATAAAGCCTAGATTTTACGTGTCAGCTCTTTGTTAAACCAGAGTGGTTTATTAGAGACCGACGGATAGGTTTCAGGAATACATAAGAAGAAAAATGAGTTCATGGCACTATAAAAGATATCAACGGCGGTTGCCATGTCTGAGCTCATGAAGAGATTAGACCAATCAAATTCAGCTATTAAAGTGTTTAGCCTCTGATAGTCGGCCTTTCGGAAACAGCGGACTCTGTTTAACCTTCTACCAGATGTCGTTGCTAAAACTGTCCCAGTGTCGATGGTCACATCGAAAGTTGGATGATAAGGATCTTCAGGTTGCGTCATTGGAGGAACTCTACTTAGGTTTACGCCAGCCGGATCTGAAACAAAGCATAGATCCAATAAGCGGTTTAGAGAATTAAAGACATGGTTAACCTGAGATAAGGATAAATCAAACAAGCCATTTATAAGGTCATGCTGTGCCGCAGTCAGGAGAATATTAGACACACCGTCAGAAGACCAGTGAGCTCCAGGTATGTTGAAGTCACCCAAAGTCACCAATTGGTCCCAATCAGAAAGCCAGTTGGAAACTGCCTGAATTGCCGAAAGGTGTTTCCAATAAGTTGGCATTTCCGAAGATGGAGGAATATAAGAGCAGGTAATATATATAGAGCTGCCTGTAAAAGATAATTTTACGCATATGAATTCAATGTCCAGAAACTCGTTAGATACCAACTCCACCACCACGCTGGACGATACGGTCTAATCTATAGATTGTGTACTTACTCGGAAGAATTTCGGAGCAGAGGATCTCCGGCTTCAACCAGGTTTCAGTAAATACAATCACCTGAGATGCGAAAGAATCCGAATACAATTTAGAGAGCTTACTGCGTAAGCCTCTAGTATTCTAATAGGAAAGTAGTAAGGAAGAGGTTAGTTTTTTGGGACAGAAGATACGGCAGTGGACACTGAGGATTGTGACGGCCTCGGCAGTTGTACTCCCGCAGGCCGTGTTCTCTTCTTTCAAGCCTCGTACTCCTTAACTATTACGTACTCGGGCCAGAAGTCACCCGAGCAAATAGTGTCAAAGAGTTGGGTTGGGTTCCGATGCGAGATCAGGGGCAAGCCTCGAAACAAATATTGTTTTCGAAGGTGGGACTGCTGTGATGGTCTTGCGTAACGAATTATTACCAACTACGGCCGGTATTCTGGGCATTGTTGGACCTTGGGTTGATTTATCTACGGAGATTTGCGGAGCCAAAGATTTGGGCTCCGCATCGGACACAACGGACGACGCGGAAATTGCTGGCTGAGCGGCTGCTTCAGATTCGGTAACCAAATCTTTCCTAGTTCCTGATCTCAGAACCATTGGAACGGGGACCAGGAGCTGTGGCGCAGGGGAGTGGCAGGAAATCGGTTGCTGCGTCTCACACAGTTGCTGTCGACCAGCAGCAGATTTTTGGCATTTCGGCGACTCATTTAATAGCTTCCTACTATTAAATTGAGCGTCAAGCGCAGAGAACAGGTCACTCGCCTTGCGGAAAGTGGCCATGATCTCAGAAAATCCACTTCTGGTCTGACTCATGAAGGATGATATCTCCTTTTCAACCGGTCGACAGGCCCCACAGCAATAACGTAGGCCCTTTTTGCTGGACACTACGTCAGCTATTCGACCTGTCATCTTGATGCACTTAGCGTGCACTACTGCCTCGCAAAGCCAACAATGGAAACTGAGCTGGTCTGCCAAAATATTTTTTTGGCAGTTCTTAATTACACAGACAATATTTTGGGACATTTTCACAAACCCTAGAGCCACTGTGCACACTATCAGTACCAAAAAGCCAAGAGAGAGAGAGAACAAAAGAGCGCAAGGTTAAGAGTATGAGCAGCAAAAATCACAAGAGCGATGAGAGATATAACGGCTTAGATGCAGCTAACAGCAAACGACACTCAAGCGGGGGAGAGAAAAATAGTAAAAAACGAGAAAAAGAATAAGGAGGAAAATAAGATAACCGTCTTAGCACAAACTAAAAAGTAATAATTAACACAAATTAATTACACAGAAAAGTGCATGCACGCGCGATAGCGAAACGGTATATAATTTTAAATATTTAGGTGATGAATTCAGAGGAATCCCCGGTGGTTTAAAATCAAATTAATACAAAAATCGGAGCGCAAAACAAAAACACGACCGTCCGCTATGAAAGAGAAAGATCGATTTGATAATATTAAATTCAAATTCAAAAGTGTTACACGCGCGCGAGAAAGGCCACACCAAAAAGGATCGGAAAAGATAAACAGGGAAGCTACACTGAACCGCCCGAGATCGCTATATAAAGCGGGCAAGATCCCTTCGAAAGGAATTCGGTGCGAGCAGCAGAGCGAGCAACATCTCATCCCAAGGACCAGGACGGACCACCGGTAAGCAGAAGTAGGAGGAAAAGACGCCTAGGCCAAGGTAACTTATTAGGTAATCTTTGTCGAAAGACCGACCGATCGAACACAAACCATTCTCGATTATATAGTAGACCTTAAAGGCCTCTAAACTGTTCTCACTTGTAGTAGACCTTAACGGTCTCTAAAACTATTCTCACTTGTAGTAGACCTTAACGGCCTCTAAAACTGTTCTCACTTGTAGTAGACCCTAACGGCCTCTAAAACCGTTTTCACTTGTAGTAGACTTTAACGGCCTCTAAAACTATTCTCACTTGTAGTAGACCTTAACGGCCTCTAAAACTGTTCTCACTTGTGGTAGACCTTAACGTCCTTTAAAACTATTCCCATTTATAGTAGACCTTAAAGGCCTCTAAAACTATTCTCTCTCAAACTATTCTAACCTTTCTCTCACGAGCAGCACTTCGCCCCGCCGACGGCCAGCACCCGCTAGGGACGATCCCCCCCCCCGATTGCCATCAGCCCAAGGAGCCACGAGACTACGAGCCATTGGACTTTATAATCACTGTTTAACTTTAATTATTGTTACTCATAAAGAAATCTTCCGCGGATAATCATTTACTGTGTAATTCTCACTTGTAGTAGACCTTCACCTCTGGGAACGGGTCGGGATCTATTCCAGCAAGTTTGCCTAACCCAAAATAAAAATTTTTGAGATGACCCTGGCCACCCGTGAGCACCCGGCGCAATTGACCAACCGCCACAAACCTTAACTTAAATCTTTTTGTTTCACTCAAAAATTAAAATACAAAAAAATTATATATAAAAGATGGCGTTTAGTAATTGACTACCGCCAAATTAATAAGAAAATCCTATCCGATAAACTCCCATTACCAAGAATAGACGATATTCTCGATCAACTAGGCAGATCAAAGTACTTTTTATGGTTGGATCTGATGTCAGGATTTCATCAAATAGAACTCGAAAAAAACTCTCGAAATATAACCTCATTTTCCACGAGCAATGGCTCTTATCGTTTCACGCGATTACCTTATGGCTTAAAAATAGCGTTAAATTCCTTCCAAAGAATGATGACAATTGCATTTTCAGGTAACGAACTTTCACAGGCATTCCAGTTTTTGATGTATGCAGGAAACGCAACCTTAAATTTCACTCAGAAAAGTGCTCATTTTTTCGATACGAAGTAACCTTCCTTGGACACAAGTGTACTGTTAAAGGTATTTTACCAGACGACAAGAGAAGACGACAACGGACACAGAGAGCGATAGAAGATTCATTGCATTCTGCAATTATTACCGAAAATTCATTAAACATTTTTACGATTTTTCACGACATAACGCGATTATGTAAAAAGAATGTGAAATTCGAATGGACAAATCAATTTAAAAAAGCATTTGAGTACTTAAAAACCCAACTGATGAAACCTACATTATTACAATATCCCGATTTGAGTATAGAATTTTGCATAACAACGGATGCAAGTACAGAGAACATAATGGAACGCATCTGCCAGTAGCATACGCATCACGTTCAATCACAAAGGGAGAAAGTAATAAAAACACGACAGAGCAAAAACTAGCGGCTATACATAGAGAAATTAAACACTTTAAACCATATATCTACGTAAAAAGAACTTCAAGTAAACAAGCATGCAGAGCTGTTCTAACACAAGAACGTAATGGAACGCATCTGCCAGTAGCATACGCATCACGTTCATTCACAAAGGGAGAAAGTAATAAAAACACAACAGAGCAAGACCTAGCGGCTATACATTTAGAAATTAAACACTTTAAACCATATATCTACGGAAAACACTTCACACTAGAACAGACCACAGACCATTAACATATCTATTTTCAATGACTAACCAAAGTTCAAAATTAACCAGAATGAGACTTGACTTAGAGAATAGGATACGATTTTACAGTTGAATATCTTAATTTCTCAGAGAAGTCGGGACAGGCGAGAATCGGGGCTTGCGTCAATATATTCTTCAGTCCTTGAAAAGCCTGTTCCTGCTTTTCACAGCACTCCCACTCCTGGTCCTTGAGATGGGAAGACATTGGCTGATTGGTGAAGCTCCTTTAGGTTCGATAGCTCCCGTATGGCTAAAATTTTCTCCGGGTCGATGTGAATACCAGTTTCGCTGATCACATATCCAAGGTATATGAGGCTTCGTTGGGGGAATTTGCATTTCTCCCGGTTCAGACAAAGATTCGCGTTTCTCAGGCGTCTGACCACTTTGCATAGGTTCCGAACGTGTACCCGGCATAGGCCGGTATCCGGTATGCCAGTATGCCAGTATCCGTTTTTAAGATTCAATGTCTAAATGAAGCGGGCGTTGCGTAGCCGGTTCAAAATGTGGTGGATCCTTGGCAGAAATGGAGAAATGGAGTTGTCATTCAACTGACGGTGGTCGACGCACATTCGAACGTCTCAATTTTTTAAGCGGCTATGACGATCAGCGCCTCCCGTCGCGGAGCAGCTCGTCCATCTGTTTGTCGATGACTGCTCTCATAGCAGGGTTCCGTGGGCGGTAACGTTGTTTAATCGGCATGTTGTTCCGGATGCTGTGTTCGGCAATGTCGGAGATGCCGGCAAGCATGTCGAATAAAGAAAGTTATTTTTCGAGCAACGATTCTATCCAGGGCTCTGGGTAGTTCTCGACATAGTCGGTGGAGTGCGGTTTCTCCTCTGAGGGAATGTTTACGGGCTCTGCTAGTTCCGGTTCCTGAAACCTTTCTCGTCTCGCTTACCTGCAAAGTGGGTTCCGCGTCTTTGGATGCGGCTGGATGCCTGTTAATGTGTCTATGAGACGGCTTGTTGATGCGTCTGTGAGGCAGCTGATGGAAGCGCTCGTGGATGCTTGTATCCTTAGTGATTGCGCCTTCGTGGCGACTTGCGTCGATCTGAGTTGAGTGGGTGGCTTATAAAGCTATGCGAGGCTCCTGTATCCAAGGGGGCGGTGAGATATTGTCCCTCGACCGTAACTTTGCGCGGATACGGTTGTGATCCTTTCGAATCGTGGTTGTCAGTTTCTCTGAGAATTTGGAGGGGTAGTTTCCGGATACTCAAAGGACTTGCCCATTTCCCGGCATCTGGGGCCTCCAGCATTCTATCGTCCGAATGCCCTTTCTATTACAGTCCCAACAGAACATGGTTCTGGGATTACGACATTCCGTGGATAGGTTTAAAGTTGTCCGTCGGAGATGGTTGTCGTTGATTGTTTTGGTTTGCTGGTGGATTCCGGCGTGTAACGACTGAAGTGATACGTTGGCGCGGCTGCTAGTGGGAACTGCGTAGATAGCGTTTGTTTTGTTCCTTGTGTGTTTGGCTTCTGTTTCACTGGTTGGATGCCAACGGTCGTTCCAGTGATGTTCCGACTTCCGAGTCTTGGGTGAGATTCTTCGTGGTATGGTTAGGGTATGGCTACCACTAGGCTTCTCTATCTCGATTGGTAGTGGCGATACTGGTTTCGTGTCTGCGTAGGGAGCATTTCCGCATCTAACTTCCATGTCCATGCTTCGGTTCAGGACCGCGTCCTAATGTTCTGGTTGGAGCGCGAATGCGTACAGTTGTGTCCTTTGCTCCACTCAGCTTCATACATGGAACTATCTAAGCTTAACATAAGGGCTGCGAGTGCCCAAATGGCGAAAAGAGGAGCGCGAGAGCGAGAACGGCGACGGCCGACCCGAGGACTTGAGCAAAAAGGGCGAGCGCGGATGCGCTCTTAAACTTTGGTGAGCCGAGGTGTCACAGTGGACCCCTCACCTAAACAATGAGTATGCGAAAATGCTTTGAGTTTTTACTGTAGTAGTTCTTGTAATGTTATCCTTCAGGATGAGGAGAGTCATGATAAGGAAGAGCGAGAGTCATGGATGATGGTGTGTAGTCCTGGGTGTGGTATCCTAGAGGATCCTTGTTGACTGTGGTTGGTCCTTGTTGTTGCGGTATTCTTGAGTTGAGGTATCCTGTGAGAATCGTTGTTGCCTTCGATGTTGGCTTTTAGTTCGGAAACGAATGATCTTTTGATGTTGCTTGTTTGATGATTCGATATTGACTGTCGCTGTTTGTTTAGTGGCTTCGCGGATACCGGTCTCTTGATGTTGCTTGTGTGATGGTTCGATATTGACTCTCCTGATGCTGGCGACCGTCGGCTTTATATACAGGCGGAGCGGTCCTCGGGCGTCTTTCTCGGCAGAGAAATTAAAGGTGTGCGGGAGAGATGAAAAGCCTAGTTCCTAAATGACGGCGGCGTCGGCAGAGACGTCATCGTCCGTCTTCCTACTTTCTTTTCGTGTCTTCCTTCGAGCCAGGGTGCATTCGTCTGTCTTCATTAGGCTTTATGTGCATAACGTGTTCGTTGAGCCAGGACCGGCTTCTGAGCCCTACTGGGGTGCCGCCCAGTCGTCCCCGACACCGTTCGCCGGGTTTCGGGTCCGTCGTGGTCAATTACGAAGATCATGCCCACCCCCGGGACACAATTTAGGTGGTCCGTAAAACGGGCGACCGCCAACTGTGGCTGGAGGGATCTCGAAACTGGTGCGGCCCCATTCGCCGGGTACCAAACCTGAACCAGGAGAGGGTCCAAAGCAGGGGCGGCGCCGTTTGCCGGGTACTGTGCCTGCACCGTGAGGGAATCCTTACGCCCGCACGGCCCCGTTCACCCGGCCTCCTTCGGCCGGTACGGCCCTGTTTACTGGGTACCGTACCAGAGAAGAGTCATTTTTTTAAGTTGTTGAAATTAATTAATTTTGGTATCGATCGACTAGAAATAGAGTGACCATCTGCGTGGCGTTTCCCAATTTTTCATAGGTTGAACTACTTTCGCTATTAAAACCAGCTGTTTGTTCACAAGAAAATGGGCAGAGTTAAAGTGCGTAAAAAAGCACTAATATTAAAATTATGAAAACTCAGAAAAAACATTCAAAACCATAAATGACCTCAGTTGTTGTTATGATATTGTAATTTGACGTTAAAATATGTCTTCCAAAATATGCAATTTTTTGTTTTAAAACATCTTTTTAGAATGGTAAGTCTAGTGAGTCTCACATTGAAATATAGTGTGTGTTGTAGAGTATATAATTCTCTTTCAATTGCATATAGTCACTGATGCCACATTTGAACACATTTCTTACATTTTTTATTTAAAGATGACCTTATTTTGTATGAAATCATTAAAAATGTCATAAAATTAATGCAAACATATAAAAAATTGTCAACACTGTAAAAACAAAATGTAAAATCATAAAACGATTTAAAAATCAACTTTCCATGCAATTAGACGCAAAATTGGCAATATATTCTGATATTTCCTACGAAACCTATAGGTATTCATTATCTGATTTTGATAAAATTTTTAAAATATAGTTAAAATTAAATAATCTTAAAGTAACCAAAGTTTTATAAATATATCTAAAAAATTTGTTTTTTCCTTTGGAAGTTATAGGATATAGTTTTCTGATCCGCATAATTTCAATACAGTATCATCCTAAAGTTACCAAAATACGATTGGTAAAGTTTGTAACGTAGTTCTCTGGGATAGATCTCAGTGATGGCCAGGGAGCCTATACAAGTACGCCTTGCCGACCGTCGTTGGTATATACAGGCGCACCGCTTGCACTGTATTGCCGACTGCACTCTCAAAGGCTGCTTGCTACTGCATTCGGCCTAGAGCGCAGCTGCCGCTGAGATTTAGCAGGCCCCGTTCCACGGCCTAAATTTGGCAGGCCCGATCCGCTGCGTCCATGCGATCCGGGATTCGGGACAGCCGTGAGAGGCGACTGTGGGTGATATACGGGGCCAGGGCTACCGGATTGGCGTGGTGGCGTGGTGGCGGGGGTTGGCGGCGGCGGTCGACCTGTGGCGCCGGCCACGCAAAGCGGGACTGGGAATGGGCTCTTCCGGATGGACGCGGAGGCTAGCTGTAGTTGGCGGCGCCGGACGAACGTGGCTGGCCGGACCCAGGAAGACTCTCCGGCTGGACGTGCAGGCTATCTAACGGATGGGCGGCGGAGTCGGGAAGGGCTTCGTGTCGGCGTGAGAGCCGCGGCTGGACGGACCCGGGAATTCTCCGGATGAGCACGAAGACTAACTATGGGTCGAGTGGACGGCGTCGGGTCGATTCCCTACTCATGTCGCCGCGCCGTGGATGGCAAACCGATCCACATGCTCTGCGCACAAGATGGGAAAAGGGGAAGGGGGAAAATTAGGCGGAACAAAACATGCCACGGCCGTCGCAAATGCCACGACGTGAAACTTACAGCGGGAGAGGGAGAGGGGAAACCCTGAAAATGTGGGCGTGGAATGTTAGGTTTTTGTTATTGTCTATATTTTTTTAAGATGTAAGTTAAGCGCTACGTTTGTTTTATTACAAGAAAATGTACTTAATTACCACTTACATAAGTTTGTGTGTCGGCCAGGCCAACCAAAAGGCGCGGCGTGGTTTTATTTTATGGATGCGCGGCGCGGCACACGAGGTTCGCGACGGCAGCGGCACCGGGGCCGTGGGTTCTTCGCGAGAGTGCAAAGGCAGGCGCGCACTTAGTAAAACATTCAAGTTCCACAAATCGTCTCTATCAAATTTTCTCTAGGCTTTTTCACTACGGCGGCGGTTTTGTCTCAAGCGGGAGCGTCTCGTCTCGTCGTTTCGGTGATCGTTGGCGGAAGAGAAGGATAAGCGGATCCTGCTCGCTATCGTACTATTCCGATTCGTGAGCCAGTTCTCCTTTATCGGAGCTAGCCGACTATCGCCTGTTACTCGCGATTAACAGGGTACGCGGGTTCGCTAACCTACTTAATGCTATGCGTTATATCTTACGGCTAATGGCTATTTACATATATGTTTAGGATTAATATGATTATTTATATATTGTTTGTGAGAAGGCTTAGATGCCAGGCAGATAGTGCATAAACTTTGGTTTGGCCTTTGGTTGTCGCAACTAGCACTTGCTACTAGGTTTACGGTTTGGTTGGGTGAGTAAGGGTCTGAAGACACAGCGACAGCCTCTGATGAATGAGCTTCTGATTGAGGTAGAACTCTTACTGATTTTATTAATGAAACTTAACAGTATTTATAGGTACAAAAATGCTTATGCTAACAGAAATAACGTATAATCAATAGTGTGCGGTTACTGTGAATGTGTGTTACCGTTAGGAACTGAGACCATTGCCCCAGTTAATTTCCTCGTATCATCCGACTATGCATATTCGCTGGACTTTCGCCATAAAAACCATTTGGTGAGCCCTGACTCACAGGAAATTGTCCTGAATACGTCAAACCCACAGGAAAGATTTCGTAACTCTTGGAATCTTCCAGAATTTCACTCTTGTCATAGAACATTGGGAACCAACAGGGAAAGTTTCGTAACTCTTGGGAACCTCCCGCAGGAAAGAATCCGTAACTTTTGGGATTCTGTTTTGACGCTGTCATTACACAGTCAAGAGCCTTCAAATCCTTTCTAGAGTTCTAGATCCTCCAAGTCTATTGAACAATTGTTAATTCCTTCGACCACACCACGGTTGCGAATAGGAGCGTATCCAGCTGTCAAAGCAAATAAAACACTCCCAACGGTCAGGAAATTAAACAATTATCAATATGTCTAACAAGGAGGAGCAAGCAGTCAAAGAGGCATTAGACTTGCAGGAAGAGATCAGTCAAGAGATCGCAAGGCTTATCCGCAACTTTAGAAAAGATTCAGCGGATAGAAAATTAAATCCAACATATTACCAAACAAAGTTGGTCGCAATCGATGAAGTATGGAATCGATTTGCGGAGAAGGACAAAAATATTCCTGCAACATATAGAACCGAAGAATATTTAAAGTTCTACGTCGACTGTCGTGATTCATACGATAAATACAGGAATATTATAGTCGACTCGATGGCTCAGAGCTCAAGCAATGCCCCAAATCTGGCAACCGCGAGCAATGGCCGGGAAACTGCAGACGTTGCAAGCTTAGCGCAACCTGCACGTAAACTTATATCAGCATGTCGGCAACAAAAAGCAATCGCCGACTCAATCAAACGGGCTCTGAAACAATGTTCAGAGACCGGCAGGGCCGTATCAAGGAGTTCAATAAACTCATTGTGGTCCCAATACCAAGAGATCCATTTCTCGATCCATGAAGAGTACGAAGGCCCGGTCAGGGAGGGATACGACATGCAGTCGTTCCTCCGACTAGGAAGGGAAGTACAGAAAGTCCGGGCACAAACCAACACATCAAGCAATGAAGATGTACACTTGCCCAGAGTCAGCATCCCCAAGTTCAATGGGGATCTACTCAAATGGACGCAGTTCTTCGATTTGTTCAAATGCATGGTACATGACACCATCATGCCCACAGTCAGGAAGATGTGGTACCTTAAAACCACTGTGACCGGAGAGGCAGAGAGACTTATAAGGCATATCGATCTGAAAACGGAGAACTACATGAGCGCATGGGAAATACTAGGTGATGCATACAACAATCCCCGCCATGTAGCAGATACGATTCTCAATCGCCTTCTGCAACAGCAAACAAACAGTCACTTAAGGAATTGTATATTACATCAAATGAGTCTCTAGCATCATTAAAGGGACTAGGCATTGATGTATCCAGCTGGGATACAATCATAATTGCCATCTTAAAGCAAAAATTGGATCTTGCGAATAGAGCCCTATACGAACAATCCTTACACGGCTCAAGAGAGCTTCAAGGGCTCGATACGATACTAGGTTTCCTGGACCAGCGAAGTCGAGTGCTGGGAACAGGAAAACGCAGTCAGTCAACATAGCTCCGTTTGCAGCCAGCCAGGAACATTCTACGAACGGCTGGGTACATCCAGAATGGCAATCTCCGAATGGAAAATAATTGTATATTACGATATAAAGCCATATTGGAGCGACAGGGGAATATTGGCCAACTGCTTCCAGTAGCATCGGCTAATATTATCCAGCTTTATAAAATTATGCATGCCGAAGGCACCACAACGATCAGCCACGTCATCTTTAAGATATCGCTGTCACTGGTTTCTGTAACTCAACAGGAAGTGTTCAGCATTATGGCGATCCCAACATGGAAGGCTGGAAGCTGGCAGCGATTCTGGCTACAAACGGAAATCATAGCCGTCAATGCCCATAGAGATCGGTTCATGGGATTGACCAAGGAGGAGTTCAATCAGTGTCTAGAGCTGCCACACGACGAACACATCTGTTTCAACCACCAAGCCACATTCAGCGTGGAAAGCCGGTGTGAATTCCAGCTGTTTTAACAATAAGACAGAAACTATCTGCGAGGTCTCTCAGTCGAGGGCCGAGCTGTGGTGGTCAGCAACACGTCAGCGAAACAGATGGATGTTTGCCACACGCAGGCAAATTGAACTTCAAGCGGTGTGCAGCGGAACATCGTTCACCATCCAACTCAACGGAACGGGCTTACTATCACTGGCCCCAGGCTGAGCCACTGCAAGGAACGGCAGCCAAGGAAGTCAACTTGGAGGAACTGGGCGCTTTGCAGCACCAACTGGCCAACCTAAAAGAAGCCACCTGGAAAAATCAAAACAGCACTCCCCAGCACCATCAAATAGCTGCGTATGTGGCCTTAGCAATGTCAATGTTATTAGGCATTGCATGGGTTTTCAGACGAACGATCGGCAATTGGACACCAACATGCCGGAAACCCGAAGCCCGGCAGAACGTGGAAGAACCACAACCAGAACCTACCCCACGAAGGTTCTTGTTCGACGTAATTGAAGGTTGAACACTTGCTCAACGGCCGGGAGAATGTTCAGTCGCAGCAGTATGTAGTCATAAGTAATAATAGTTCAGAACACAACACACATTATGTAACAACTCTTCAGTCACAGTGACCTGCATTTATCGTAAATAAAGTATCATTTACCAGGTCAAGCGAATATGCATGGTCAACTGAGACGAGGTAATGAACTGGGGCAATAGTCTCAGGTCGCAACACAACCCACATTCACAAGTAACCGCACACTTCTCTTATACGTTATTTCTGTTAGCATAAGCATTTGTGTGCCTATAAATATTGTTAAGTTTCATTAATAAAGTCAGTAAGAGTTCTAACGCCAACCCAAGAGCTTTTATTCATGCATCAGAGGCTGTCGCTGTGTCTTCAGACCCTCACCACAACCAACCCGTTCGCCTAGAACAACTCATGCCCCTACACACTTTAAACCGTCCACCTAGTTCCAAGTGCTAGTTGCGACAACAAACAGGCAAATAGTTTATGCACTATTTGCCAGGCATCTAAGCCTCCTTACACAAACATTTGGTGACCCCGACGTGATCACCAGCTGCACTGCACGCAACTCAAAAATTAGCGTGAGCACATTCAGCACCGTAGTCAGCGAAACAAGGGCGGCATATGTTCGTTTTGGTAACATCACAAGGATGGACCATAAGAACACACCTGAGCCACTGCAAGGAACGGCAGCCAAGGAAGTCAACTTGGAGGAACTGGGCGCTTTGCAGCACCAACTGGCCAAACTAAAAGAAACCACCTGGAAAAATCAAATCAACACTCCCCAGCACCATCAAATAGCTGCTTATGTGGCTTTAGCAATGTCAATGTTATTAGGCATTGCATGGGTTTTCAGACGAACGATCGGCAAATGGACACCAGCATGCTGGAAACCCGAAGCCCGGCAGAACGTGGAAGAACCACAACCAGAACCTACCCCACAAAGGTTCTTGTTCGACGTAATTGAAGGTTGAACACTTGCTCAACGGCCGGGAGAATGTTGAGTCGCAGCAGTATATAGTCATAAGTAAGAATATCTCAAAACACAACACTCATTATCTAACAACTCTTCAGTCACAGTGACCTGCATTTGTCGTAAATAAAGTATCATTTACCAGGTCAAGCGAACATGCATGGTCAACTGAGACGAGGAAATGAACTTGGGGCGATGGTCTTAGGTCGCAACACAACCCACATTCACAAGTAACCGCACACTTCTCTTATACGTTATTTCTGTTAGCATAAGCATTTGTGTGCCTATAAATATTGTTAAGTTTCATTAATAAAGTCAGTAAGAGTTCTAACGCCAACCCAAGAGCTTTTATTCATGCATCAGAGGCTGTCGCTGTGTCTTCAGACCCTCACCACAACCAACCCGTTCGCCTAGAACAACTCATGCCCCTACACACTTTATACCGTCCACCTAGTTCCAAGTGCTAGTTGCGACAACAAACAGGCAAATAGTTTATGCACTATTTGCCAGGCATCTAAGCCTCCTTACACAAACAAATACTATATTTGCGATAAATGCATGAAACATATGTGCTCGTCTTTTGGCAACTCTAAGCACTGGGTGAACTCGTCCTTAGTCAATCCCATGAATTGAATTCTATGGGCATTGACTGCTATGATCTCGGTTCTTAGCCTGAATTGCTGCCAGCTTCCGGACTTCCATAATGGGATAGCCATGATGCTGAACACTTCCTTTTGTGTTACAGAAACCAGCGGTAGCGATATCTTGAAGATGACGTGACTGCTTATTGTGGTGCCTTCGGCATGCATAATTTTGTAGAGTTGGATAACATTAACCGATGCTACTGGAAGCAGTTGATATGTTCCCGAATCTGATCCAGTTGCTCCCTTAGTTGCTTGGGAGATACTAGTATTGCACTAATTGTTCGATGGCGAATGTCAGTGAGCACATTAGCTATCTCACTCTGCATCCGCTGCAATACCGTTGCCACCGTAAGCTGAGCTGTCAGAATCATAAACGCTTGCTGTAAGTGGTCGCCTTGGTATTTTCCTCTTTAGTTTTCCTCTTAGTTTCGTAGGTATTCTCCGTGGCGGACGTGACTTCCAAGGTTGCAGTGCACCAGATCTCGGTTCCACCCTTAGACGCTGGCGGCGGTGAAAGCCTGCAGCTATGTTGCGTGGTACTGGTAGAAGCTCGATGGAGTCTTGGCCAGTTGAGTATGGAAGTCCCGCGCCTGAGACATTCACCACGTGGTTCAATGAAGAGACAAGATGAAGTCAAGCTGCTCTTAATTTTTATTCAAGTATCACAATCGACCGCTGATTAGAGACTAACTAAAACTAGCTTACTTTACCCTAAACCGTGTATTTTTTTCGTCTTTCTATGCCCTTCCTTAATACTCATACCGAGCACCGCTGGAGCTTATCAGCATCAACTAGAACTACCTGCCAGCCATTGAACGTTGGAGTCGTAGCGCTTATACTCATTTAGTAGGAGTAGCACCTACGAAAACAACCGATTTGGCCTTGCTTTATAGGGAATCAGAGAATGCAATAGTTGGTTAATTATCGTTAATTATCCCTCATTTTAAAAATGGACGTCCTGGGCCATGTCCATATTGGTTAGGACTTTTCATACAGCAGTGCCGGCCAACAAAATATTTTCACTAATTCATTGAATAACCAAGGAAAGGCCGTCCAAGTGGTGGCATGTAATGTTGAGCCAGGTCAGCAATCCAAGTTGTAGAATCTTCTTTTAGTGAGATAATCCGTGCAGGTGCAGTTTTTGCCTCTTCTAAATGATTCAGCGTTTGGGGCATTGTAAAAGGAAGCACTGACTGTGTTGCCCTTTCCCGGAAGAGTTATGCTTATTTGTTTAACTTTTGGCAAAGAGAAAAAGAATATACAAAATATGGAATATCTTACAGACTATAATATCGGATATTGTCTTTATGTACCACCCTCCCTTTTTTTATACCCTTGCAGGGTATATTAGTTTCAGTCAAAAGTTTGCAACGCAGTGAAGGAAGCATCTCCGACCCCATAAATTATATATATTCTAGATCAGGATCAACAGCCGAGTCGATCTCGCCATGTCCGTCTGTCCGTCTGTCCGTTTCTACGCAAACTAGTCCCTCAGTTTTAAAGCTATCTGAATGAAACTTTGCAGTAAGGCTTCTATATACTCTCACTCGTACATATGTCGGAACGGGACGGATCGGACGACTATATCATATAGCTGCCAGAGGAACGATCCGAAAAATTTTCAAAAAAAAATTATAACTTTGTGAGTTTTCAACCAATTTTCACCAAATTTGATATTTGCCCATTAAGTATTATTTCCGAATTTCGGTTTTAATTTCATGAAAATCGGCTGACTATATCCTATAGCTTCCATAGGAACAATAAGGAAAACAAAAGAAAAATTCATCACTTTGTCAGTTTACAACATATTTTCACCAAATTTGATATTTAATTTCATGAAAATCGGCTGACTATATCCTATAGCTTCCATAGGAACAATCAGGAAAATAAAAGAAAAATTCATAACTTTGTCAGTTTTCAACATATTTTCACAAAATTTGATAGTTACCCATATTTTAGTATTTCTGACTTTTGATTTTAATTTCATGAAAATCGGCTGACTATATCCTATAGCTTCCATAGTAACAATCAGGAAAATAAAAAAACAATAGGTTAGCCGTGTTTCAAACCATTGCCATCAAATTTGAGATTTGGCAACAAATTATTATTTCAGAATTTCGTTTTTAATTTTTTGTTTAAACTCTGCAAGGGTATACAAACTTCGGTGGGCCAAAGTTAGCTTCCTTTCTTGTTTTTTGTTTTTTTGCGCGGGGTCCCACGCCCACCTCCCGCCCAGCCGACCGAGGAGCGCAGCCGTGTGACGTATGGCACGAACGCGTTCTGGATAGACGCGAGAGAAGAAATAATAGAATAGGACGAGGAAAAAATTAGGATACATTACGAGCCAGTTCTACCAACAGTACAGTTTTAAGTTTTTGAAGGCTTTCAAAGTTTAGAAAGTTTAGGATCTAGACGGAAACCCAGATCATCGACAATAGAAATTCTTTCCAAAGAGCAATCGTTAAGCATATAAGTGGCAAACTGGGAAGTAACACGTGAAAATGTCATCAGTTTGCATTTAGAGTTGTTGAGATGTAAATCGTTAGCATGACACCATGCTTGGAAGTTGTCAAGATCCGATTGTAGGTCTGACTGGCATGAACTGTCCCTATACTGCAAGCAAAGTTTAACGTCATCCGCATACATGAGTACTCTGGATTTAGTTAGAACCAGCGGCAAGTCATTGGTAAACAATGTAAGCGGTTTAAAGAACTTGTAACGCGTGCCGCGCACAAAGTAGAAAGAAAATGTAAATAAATAGAAAGAAAATGTAAATAAATGAAGAAAGAATAAATAAAGAAATGTAAATAAATAAAGAATAAATAAAAAAATGGAAATCGAAATGGAAATAAAGAGAAATATATATATATAGAAAATATTAATAAATGAAATAAAGAAACATGAAAATAGGAAACAATTTAAATTCGAATGCGCGAGTTACCGCCTCAGCACATTCCATCGGCGGTCCCCCACCTAAGCCCCTACGGTCGTCAAGCAGCTAAAGACCGAACACTTGAATTGGCAACTAAGTTGCCAAACAAACAAACAACCAAACATAGCGGCTACTGCTGAGTCCAAGCCCTAGATATGCATCCGGTCTAATTACAGACCCAGTCCGCTTGATCAGCACTTTGTACTTAGGCAGTAAGGTTTGAACGAAGAAATATAAAATAAAGATATTCATTCTGGATTTGATTCGAAACCAGCAAGCACACATTTTTCTTTTGGTCGGGTCTATTCCGAGATAAATTACCAAGGAACCTCCATTTATTGATAAATTACCAAGGAACCTATTGATAACTGGCGCAGTCGGCAGCTTTCGTCAACGGACGGATTCAACCAAGGACAGGAAGGATCTGAGACGGCGGAAGGAAACAGGAAAAAGGACATGTTCTGGATTATATTTAGCATTACGATGTAGGAGAGTGAGTAGAGTGAAGTGGGTGAAATGGAGTATAAAGAAATAAAGTGGAAAAATAAGGAAATAATAAAGCTAAATGCAACAAGCATACAAATAATAAAATAAATAATTAATAAACATGCAAGCAACAGTGAAAATAAGGCAGGAAATAAAGAAATAATGAGCAAATACGTAGAGGAATTTAATAAAAAGAGCTAAACTAGAATTTTAAATTAAAATAGTGTTCATGTTCGCAAATACGTAGAAGAATTTAATAAAAAGAGCTAAACTAGAATTTTAAATTAAAATAGTGTTCATGTTCGCGAATTAAATGGTAGGTTTGTTTGCAACAAATGGCTCGTGGCCAAACGTCGACGAACGGTCGAGAGCACCGACGGTTCGGGGTTGCGTCGAACGGTTCGATCGAACGGTCGGCCGTCGACAAGCGTCGGCAGGTGGTCGGAGTTGTCGATGGTTCGATGCGAACCGAACAACTCGGTCGAATGTTCGATCGTTGATGAATGGCGGATGGAGCGTGTTGCAGAGAGTTAGTGCTACGGTATGGTGGTATTCGTGCTAAAACGATGACAGCAGGGAGGTTGCAGACAGCTCGGGTCGAGTTGGCAACGGTTGTTGGCGAGTTCAAGACAATACAGATGAAGATCAAACGGTTCGATCGGTGCAGGCAGAGTGGCATGTGGAGGAGCAGACTAGAAATCGAAGGCAGGAGTATAAGAAACAAGTAATAAATAAAATTAAATAAAGAAAAGGATAAATAAATAAATTTATTCAAATAAATAAATAAATTTAAATAAACCAATAAAGGAATTAAATTAAAGAAAATAAATAAGTTAATTTTCCCCTTTAACATGTATTAGGCGGCGCACTGTGTTACACAAGGCGGCCGTTTAGCATGAGAAAAGGGAAAAGTAATACAAAGAAATGACGATTTAACAGCGGGAAGAAGTGACGGAGTATGCTTTCATTTGTATTAGGCGGCGAACTGTGGAAACAGAGCGGCCGCTTAGCAAATGGAAGGTACTGATTCGAGAATCAATACGAATAGCATTTTATATATCCATCAACATGTATTAGGCGGCGCACTGTAATGCACAGGGCGGCCGCTTAGCATGGGGATAAGGAGAGACGTGGTGGACAAACAGGAGGAGAGGCTATCCGCATGTATTAAGCGATACACTGTAGAAAACAGGGTAGTCGTTTAGCATGGGGACAGTCAAAGCAAAAAAAAAAATATACCCCAATGGCAATGTCTGTCCGCATTTGGTCGTGATGCTGTATCGCACAGCAGATCGGCTAGCTTCAGCATGCGGGGTAACAAAACAGAACACGTGAAATAAATAAAAGATAATAAATAAAGAAATATAAAGAAATAACTAAACAAATTTAATATACAGCAATCGTAGCTAGTTTCAAGGATTTTATATGATAAGAAGACAGGGAAACGTTAACAATAACAAGAAGTAAATAATAAAAGTTAAACCCATTGTTGATATTTTTATTCAATTAAAAGGAAAAGTACTCATTTTAAAGTAATTCCAGAACTCCATTACACCACACGGAAGCTCGTTAAACCACGACACACTTATTGATAACTACCAACAACAGAAGATAAATAATACAACTAAAATAATTAATTAAGTACAAAACTACACATACATACAAATTCAAACACACTATTAATTAAGAAACAAACACACACATAAGCGTAAGACAGGAAGAAGTTAGTAGGAAAGACAAATCCCAAGGAATTGAACCCATAAATCATGGCCGCAGAAAGGAAGCTCGAGATCCGACCATTGCTAGGGGAAGAACCACTAGCGCAAATAAACCTAGGCGAGGCAAAGATAATACAAACTCATAAAACATTGGTACACATAGTACAATTACAAGAATATCAAGAGGCAATAGAACAATTGGAACAAACACTTACAAAGGTAGTTGAAGACTCGGAAACCAGAGACCTTGTTAAAGTTTTGCAGAAAAAACTACAGATGATCAGGAACAGATTAGAGGCAATATGCCCCAGGAAGAGGAAAGCGAGGGGACTAATCAATGGATTAGGATCCGTGGTTAAATCCATAACAGGGAACTTAGACGCGGAAGACTCAGAAAGATTGGAAGAAGAGATAAGGAAAATGCAAGAAGAGGAAAGAAGATTGAAAGAGAGTTTGAGTTCACAAGAGAGGACAGGAGCGAAATTCACGATAATGTTTAAGAACTTAACGAAATATATTAACGAGGAGCAAAGTCGAGTAACGACATTTATAAACAATTATAATAATGGAATAAGCAGAACATTTTTAGAAGAGGATAAGAGAATCTATAGGTTAGAATACATCGATAGAATTTCAGTAACAATAGACATGCTCGGGCTAAATATAAATGATGTGGCCGAAAGTTTGCTATTGGCAAAAATTGGGCTAATTTCAAAATTCATATTCGACAAACAGGAAACAGCTAAATGCGTACAAGAACTAGAAGAGCAGGGCATACACATAATATCGGAAGAACATATGTACGAATTTCTAGAATTCAAAGCGATTATGAATAAGACAGATTTAATATTTGCGATAAAATTACCTATTTTTAAGAAAGAAACTTATTCTTTACATAGGATTATATCTCTACCGATGAATAAGACAGAATTTATAATAACGCCAGACTACGTGGTAACAAATAACGAAGAAATGTATTACTACAAAAACAAATGTCAAAAAATTAGAAGTTTATATACATGTAAGAACAACAAAATTGTAAATCAGGTAAATGAAAGTTGTATTAAGAACCTGATCAGCGGAAAAGAAGCGAACTGTGAAACCAGGGATGCTGGGCTCAGGACTAGGATCTTCGAACCGGAAGAAGGATATATCGCAATCTTCAATGGAGAGAATGTGAAGTTGCAAACGGACTGTGGAGAGGAGAGAATGGTGAATGGATCGGCATTAATTGCGTTTAAAGGATGCAGAACAATGGTCAACAACGTCCAGTATGAGGCGGTGGAAAGACTTGACGCAACAAAGCTCAAATTGAAAATACCTCAAATCGAAGCCATTAAAAAGAATAGAACAACCCAAGAACTGGGAATACACGAGCTAGAGATGGAGGATATAGAAACGAAGCTGCAAATCAGCAGAATACAAGCTGGAACAGCAATACACACAACAGCGACGTATACAATGCTAACCATGTTGCTGATAGTGGTGTTAGCCGTGGCCGCCTGTTCAAAAAGGACGACCACCTTCACACCAGATACAACACTTGCGACGCTCACGCCAACCATTACTTCACCTGTCACCTTCCCACCGACCATCGCTCCGTTATGGTCGGTTGTTCAGTCTGAGGGGGGAGGAGTTACCGCCTCAGCACATTCCATCGGCGGTCCCCCACCTAAGCCCCTACGGTCGTCAAGCAGCTAAAGACCGAACACTTGAATTGGCAACTAAGTTGCCAAACAAACAAACAACCAAACATAGCGGCTACTGCTGAGTCCAAGCCCCAGATATGCATCCGGTCTAATTACAGACCCAGTCCGCTTGATCAGCACTTTGTACTTAGGCAGTAAGGTTTGAACGAAGAAATATAAAATAAAGATATTCATTCTGGATTTGATTCGAAACCAGCAAGCACACATTTTTCTTTTGGTCGGGTCTATTCCGAGATAAATTACCAAGGAACCTCCATTTATTGATAAATTACCAAGGAACCTACATTCTTATTGATAACTCGCGCGCGCGCCAAAGGAAGGCAGCAAGGGGCACACTGAATCCTGAGGGAAGAGGAAGAGAAGGCAATCGCGACGGGCACACTCAGCTGCGCCAGGGCTATATAAAGCGGGCCGCTGGCCTAGGAATATCACTTAGCAGCCGACAGCGATCGGAAGCGGTAAGTCTCTAGTAGCACACTTCCAGTAGTCAGCAGCCAAAGTCATTTTATGGGCGACCCGAATCTTTCGATTTAGAGTCCGCCCGCCCTCTCTCTCTGAAGACTTTAGAGTCCAATATACTCTCTCCCTGAAGACTTTAGAGTCCGCCCGCCCTCTCTCTCGTAACCGACGGCTTTTGAGTCCACCGCGTCTCTCTAGACTTTCAAGTCCCACTTTTCTCTGCAGACTTTCGAGTCCACTACGGTAATCCACGGAGACTTCCGAGTCCACGTATCGGGTGGGAAGACTTGCGAGTCCCAATCACGCCCACTTTTCTTCCTTCTATCCCTCTCTACAGGTTCCTGGGCTCCTTGGCTCTGTCCCGGATTGGCACCTCCGCCTGCTGCCGACGACTGGCAGATCCCGAGCCTGCAAATCGAGCTAGCTCACCAAGACGCGAGACGTCCGGACAACCAACGCCGCCGAGTTCCAGATCAGAAACTCAACTCTGTACCAAATCGTGAATAAAGAACCCCAATCGATTTACTTTAACCGAATTCTCTGCGGCGTTCTCACTGGGAAACGGGCTTCTTCTCTTTCAGCTACCACTCGGACTAACTATTGTAGGCGGACCCTGGCTGTCCCTGAGCTATCTGGGGAACTGAGACGGCAGACCGTCACATTGGCACCCGAACAGGAAGAGTGGTAGCAAGAGAAACCCGAAACCGGAAGAGTATGTCCAGCTGGGTGTACATGGCAACGAAGTCCGACCTGGCCGAATACGCGGAAGACAGCAGATTGGTGGAACACAACACCAACCGAGATCACATCCTGGGGACAATTAAAGGAGGAAATACTAGAGTACTTCCTGCCACCGAGGTACGAGGAACAGTTGGAGCAACAGATCTCCCAATTGCGACAACGGGAGAACGAACCAGTAAGGGAGTATGCCACCGAATTACGGAAGCTAATGCGGTTCACAAAGCTATCTGAGAATGAGAAATTGGACAGGGTATACAAAAATTGCAGGAGCAAAATAAAATTGTACACCCGAAGGAACGGATTTAACACGTTGGCAGAGTTCCTAAAACTGGCGGAGGAGGTAGAAGAAATTGAGTCAACGGAGGGCACAACGCAGCCAGCACCGCAGCAGCATATAAGACAAGAGATGTGCTTTAGATGCGGGGGCACGGGGCACGGGGCACGCGGCACGGAGGCCAGACCCGAGAGATGCTTTAACGTGCGACGGATTCCAGATATTGGCACGGATTGGATTCGGTGATAGAATAATACAAGGAGTCATAGATACGGGAGCGTCACGAAGCGCGATCAGCAAGAACTCGTATCAAGACCTCCGAGAACACGGGAAATGGAACGGAGTTCGAGCGGAAATAACACTCGCCAACGGGATGAAGCAGCAGGCAATAGGAGAATTTCACGCCGAGATCAGGTTCGGAGGAGCCCAGACCGAGATTTCTTTCATGATCATGTCAGAAGGAGCGGGTTGCATCCTGTTGGGGATGGATTTCGTGGTGAGGGTACAGAGCGTGCTTAGGTACGAAAGCCTCGAATTGGATATAAAAGAGGCGGAAATGGGAAACGACTAGGCGATGGAGGCGACAGAAACACCGGAGCAGGAAGACACGGTGGAGGAGAGAATAGAGGACTTCCTACGGGAACATAGGTAAGTATGCGAGAGGATGCAGGGGGTCAGTAATGCTGCGACGCACAAAATATACCTAACGGACGATAAGCCGATTAAGCAGAGGTACTATCCAAGAAACCCAAAGCAGCAGGCAATTATCGACGAATAGGTAGAGGAGTTACTGTCGCTGGGGCTGATAGAAAG
>JAWNOO010000148.1:140000-236927 GCA_035045905.1 Drosophila anomelani | reverse complement strand
AAGTTTGGTTCTCTAGCTCTTATAGTCTCTGAGATCTAGGCGTTCATACAGACAGACGGACAGACAGACGGACGGACGGACGGACAGACGGACATGGCTATATCGACTCCTTTAGTGGTCCTGACCAATATTTAGGTAACTTTTGGGGGTCTGCCACGCCTCCTTCTGCCTGTTACAGAAAATCGCACTCGCACAAAACTATAATACCTGTGTACCTTTGGTACATGGTATAAAAACCAAAATTCAGGAATAATAAAATATGGCTAAATATCAAATTTGGTGAAAATATGTTGAAAACTGACAAAGTTATGGTTTTTTTCTTTTATTTTCCTGATTGTTCCTATAGCTATAGGATATAGTCAGACGATTTTCATGAAATTAAAATCAAAATTCAGAAATACCTTCACTGCGTTGCAAACTGTTGACTGAAACTAATATACTAATATATAATAATAAACTAATATATAATATATAAAAACAAAAGTAATACTATTTGTCGTTATAATTATCAGTTTTACATTTATAGCAGCTATGTACCTTTAAAAAAAAGTCGTCTGATCCGACCTATAAATCCTTATATTATCGGCACAGATTTTTCCAAATAGTTAAAAATCTTGTATTTGTTTTCCTTATTAGCCGAGCATATTTGGCAGTCGATACTGATCAAGAATATAATCACATTTTTTGGTCACTTAGGTGTCATTCACTGTGTTGCGAACTTTTGAACGCAATTAAAATACTTTGTGCATATAAGTAGTAGTAGCATTGGTTCTCGGAAATAAATGATTTCGCGGAATTGTCATATTTTGCTATTATCATTGCTATTTTTAATTGAGGTATTCTCTTATAAAAGTGGAGCAAGCACTGGCAAAATCTCAATGTGATTCTTCTGCTTCAGTTGATCGTTAGAAAGTCTCTTATTAGATTAAGCAAGTAAAGTACATACATACATATGTACATAAGTATGCACTGTACAATATTGTGGCTGTTATTAGGATCCTTCCTTTTTCCTTATGTACTGACTACAAAGGACACTGGGTAAGTTTACCTGGAATAAGAATATATGCAAAAAATCCTTACAAAACTTAGTTTAGCGTAATAAAAAAGAAATAAAAAACAAGAAAGGAAGCTAACTTTAACTCAGTTTGTATACCCTTGCAGAATTAAATCAAATAATTAAAACCGAAAGTCTGATAAAATAAGTTGCCAAATCTCAAATTTTATGATAACATATTGTGAAACAGCGAAGTTATGATTTTTCTTTTATTTCCCCGATTGTTCCTATGGCAGCTATGGGATATAGTTGTCCGACTTCCATGAAATCATGAAAATCGAAATTTTAAAAGATTAAAAAGTGTACAATTATGAAATTTCATGAAAATATGTTGAGAAACAGCGGAGTTATTATTTTATCTATTATTTCCCTGATTGTTCCTATGGCAGCTATATGATATAATCGTCCGATTTTCATGAAATTTAAACCGTAATTCTAAAATAATATTAAATGGCCAAATATAAAATTTGGCTAAAATAAGTTGAAAACTGAGATATGGCAGCTTTGTGATATGGTCGTCCGATCCGGCCCGTTCCGACTTACAGTGGCGTGCAAATTTGAGTACATGTTTAGGAACAGGAGGAGGAACTGTGGGACGTTTGAAAATAAAAGCGAATACAATTCCAAAAGGAATTGTTGAAAAAATAGTTGAGAGCATCCCAAACTATATGAAAAAAATTATAGAAAATTATTTCCTTGCACGACATATTTTTAAAAAATGTATTTTGTTTTTTTTCGCAAAAAGTGCATAATTGAGTGCATGCGAGTTGACTTCGTTTTTTATTTTTCTTAATATAAACCCATTGTTTTTGGTAAAGTTTTTTTATATGAACTTGTTAATAAACAATCAAAGAACAAATATAACAAATTTGAGTTTAGTTGCTTCACTAATAAATTTGTTATGGGGGCCAAACTCAAACTTGCACGCCACTGTATGTATGTATGTACAAGTGAGAGTATATTGAAGGTTAAATACAAAGTTTCATTCAGATAGCTTTAAAATTGAGAGACTAGTTTGCGTATAATCGGACAGACGGACAGATGGACAGACGGACAGACAGACGGTGATAGCTAGATCGACTCGGCTTTTGATCCTGATCAAGAATATATAAATATCTCCTTCCCTGCGTTGCAAACTTCTGACTGAAATTATGATACCCTGCAAGGGTATAACAATGCAGTTTAAATCTTTGTATTATGTTTTAACTGCATTAGAAAAAGAAATCAAAGTTTTTAAATCCACCCAAGTCTACATATAAGTCTTCAAATTTTCCAAATCAAATCATATTCTTTATTTCTCATCTGTCTTGTTTGATTTTAGATAATGAAAATCAATTTTTTTGGGCTTTTTTTTTAAGATTTACCGTAAACTGTTGTTATTTGTTTAGAGTGAATTGAGAGTACTTTCGGAGGGTATAAAGTTTAATTTCAATTGTGACGTGTCGCACGCTACACGACGCGGAAGTGAGTTTCAAAATTTTCGTTTCAAACGCAATTTTTAGCGAATTATGCTATATTTAAATACATACATATATGAAAAGATATATATAAAATCATGATATATAAAAGTCAAAGCATAAGTCCTCTGTTTAAAAGAAATAGGAAAAAAACAACATGCCATTTTTTTGTCCCTTTCTCATCAAAATAATGAAAAATTGCGATTGCGAGAATATGCTTTCGAATATTTTGAAATTTGCTTTAGAATATGATAAAGGCTACCAAATTTGATCAATTGGACCATATTTCAATGTAACTATGTTGATAAAAATCATGTTAGAGAAGTTTTTTACTTTTGGCCGAGGTGGACCATTCCTGGGATTTGCCCATATACAACGTTCTGTGGGGAGACAGTAATCATTATAGGAAGCATGGTTGCATATATATATCATATTGTGTATTATTTATATTATTACATATATTAAATGACCTTTTTTTTGTAAACTGTATTAAATTCAATATAATATAATGTTATGTTTTCGTTTTTTTGCAGCACCTATTCGGTTGTGGTGCCGGACACCATAAGGTCCAACATTCATTTTAACGTCGCTGTTACGTTGCATAGGGCAGATGGACCCAGCCTTATCAGAG
Organism: Drosophila anomelani; assembly: GCA_035045905.1. NCBI lineage: Eukaryota > Metazoa > Arthropoda > Insecta > Diptera > Drosophilidae > Drosophila > Drosophila anomelani. Next base: position 233,785 of record JAWNOO010000148.1, on the reverse strand, counting down.
TTAACCTAGGGGGACCCTCCTATAATAACACCAAGGAAGTCGAGGTGAAACCCATGTCCACGCAGATGATTACCTTTCCCGTCCCGAAACTCACCGGCGGTAATTACCAGCTCACGGCTGAGGGCACGCGGGGCATCGTGTTTAAGGGAACTACTCAGCTAGAGTACGTCGAGGATGGCACCTCCATATACATCCAGACGGACAAGGCCACCTACAAGCCTGCCGATCTCGTGCAATTCCGAGTGCTCTTCCTGGACAGAAACACCCAACCCGCCCGGATCTACAAGCCCATTCAGATTGAGATCCACGACGGAGCACACAACCGGATTACCCAGATGGTAGACGTCAGACCCACCAAGGGAGTTTACTCTGGTGAGCTCCGACTGTCCGACCAGCCTGTGCTGGGAAACTGGACTCTTGGCGTCTCGATCCAGGACGGAGGCAGTGAGTCAAAGGTCTTCGTGGTAGACAAGTACGTTTTGCCCAAGTTCAAGGTAACCGTCCACACAGCCAACGACGCTCTGGTCCGCGCAGGAAGCCTTAAGGCGACGATCAGGGCTGAGTACACTTTCGGAAAGCCGGTCAAGGGCAAGGTTACATTCTCCATTGAGGGCCAATCTCAGGAGCGAACCATCGACATTGACGGCGCGGTCAATGTTGAGCTACCCTTCGCTGCTACTGACCCGTCTCCCCTGAAAATTGTCGCCACAGTGACCGAGGAGCTGACAGACCTTCGGCACAGTGGCTCAAATTACGTGACACTTCACCAGCACCGTTACCGGCTCGAGTCCGCCTCTTGGCCAACAACGTTTAGCTTGGGAAGAGTATCCCAATTTCCCATTATTGTCAGAAATTTCGATGACACCCCCGTCACCAACTCGTCTGACAACGTACTCTTCACGTTCGCGTGCTGTGCAATCTCGCGACACCTCTCAGTCCAAGTTAATGAGACAGGCATCGCCACCGCAGAGATAATGATGCCAGATATATCATGTGGAAACTACAATGTGACAGTTACGTTTAAGGATGCTAAGCCCCTTATAAAAACCGTAGCAAGGCTCGACAAGTCTCTGAGGATCGAGCTGAACACTGTCAGGTGAGTATTGCTCAAAGTTTCCCCCCACTTTGTATAACCTTCGAATACAGTCCGAGGCTGAAGCATGTGGTCTCATTTGATGTCGTTTCGACCGGTGACCTCCCGTATTTCATGTTCACTATCGTTGCTCGAGGCAACATATTATTAAATCAGTATATGTCGGTGCAGCCGAGACAATCGAGTCGGACCGTTAAGTTCATGCCCACCTTCGACATGGTTCCCCAAGCAACGATTTACGTTCACTACGTAAAGGATGGGGTTATGCACTCCGACGAGAAGAAGATCGACTTTCAGAAGGACTTTGGCAATTCGGTAGGACACCACTCTAAGCCTCGTTTCCCAGTTTGACCCCACTGATCCTTGACACTGCCCACAGATTGAAATTACTGCCCCGCAATATGCTGAGCCAAGCGAAGAAGTTAGTCTGGCAGTGAAGACCGATCCCCACTCGTTCGTGGGGCTGTTGGGCGTAGACCAGAGTGTGCTGCTCCTGCGGTCCGGGAACGACTTCAGCCGGGATCAAATCTTCCACGACCTCGGCAAGTTTTCAACGCCCAGCTTGGTGACCATAACGAATGCCCAAATAAACAACTACGAATATTATTGGGGTAAGATTTCAAATAGATTGTTAATATTAATTATTATTGTTGAAAAAGATCCTGTTTCTGTGCAGGTCTTGCCTATTTGGTTTTCCTTATAGTCATCATTTTTATACCCGCTACCCATAGAGTAGAAGGGTATTATAACTTTGTGCTGGCAGGAAATGTATGTAACAGGTAGAAGGAAGCATTTCCGACCCTATAAAGTATATATATTCTTGATCAGGATCAAAAACCGAGTCGATCTAGTCATGTCCGTCTGTCTGTCCGTCTGTCCGTATGAAACACTGGATTTTAGAGACTATACGAGATAGAGCTCTAATTTTTTTTCGACAGTATTTGTTTTGCTTGCACGCAGATCAAGTTTATTTCAAATTTTTACCACGCCCACTTACGCCCCCGCAAATCATAAAAAAGCGTATTAAGCGTATACTTTTAAAGCTAGAGTCGAATTTCGGTATGTATATTAAGAACTATAGTTTGTGTGATCACTGAAAATTTGGTTGCGATCAGATAAAACTTGTCGAAGTTATTAAAGAAATAATTTTGTATGGCCACAAACGGCTGCTGGCAGCATGCTTCCTTTGGCTGACCAATTAGACCAACTAAATATTCTTACCCGTTCTTGGTTGTGATCGGAAAAGAATCTTATAAGATATTCGAGAAGCAATTTTAATAAATGGTAATAATTATTAGTGCTTAAATGCAATATTAACTCATTTTTACACACATAGATACATGTGAATGTATTTTTGTATGCATGTGATTATATTACACTTGCATTTGCATTTGTCCGTTATGTTCAAAATTGTATTAACTGCTTTTTCTGGCGTCCTGACGCTTTTCTGGTTTAAGTATGGGTAGCGGGTATCTCGCAGTCGAGCTCACTCGACTGTAGCTTTCTTACTTGTTATTAATACTTTTCTCCATTCATAAGAGCAAGACAATTGTACACGCGTGACGATTCCCACTCGTACAGGTGAAAAGGGAAAAATATTAGGTATGTATGCTCTCGTTTTAGCAATTATTTATATTAATATTTCAGAACTAAAAACTATTTTATGTCAGTTCCAAACCGTGCCCCTCCGACCACTGAGCAACCAACCGACCAGCAGAAACCACTTCCGGATCGCAAGGAGTTTCCAGAGACTTGGCTGTTTTCAAACATAAACGAGTAAGATTTTTTTTAGGAGTCACCAACAGCCATTCAACCTGACGCGAACCTCTGCTTTCCAACCCATAGCTTTGATATTAATAATGCCAGTCTGACGGCGAAGATTCCCGACACGATTACCTCGTGGGTAATCACTGGATTCTCACTGAATCCCGATTCAGGCATTGCCTTGACCAACAGTCCAACCAGAGTCCGGGTCTTTAAGCCGTTTTTTATATCAACTAACTTGCCGTACTCTGTGAAACGAGGTAAGTTTATCCCTAAACTCGACTATATTTATTGCTCCAAGTAGCCAATTTTCCTTCTAAATATCATTTATCCTTTGCAGGTGAAATAATTGCCATTCCGGTGATAGTTTTCAATTACTTGGAAAAGCCAGTGCTGGCAACTGTGACGATGGACAACTCCGAGCAGAAGTACGAGTTCGCTGAAGCCAACTTTGTGAAGGTCGTGCGCCAAAACCAGAGAGTCAAACGGGTTTCCATTCCCGCCAACAGTAGCAGGAGCCTCTCATTCATGATACGCCCCAAGAAGGTGGGATTAACCTCATTGAAGATCACCGCCACTTCCAGGCTGGCCGGAGACTCCATCGAACAGCTGTTGAAGGTGGAGCCTGATGGCGTGACCAAGTACGTCAACCGACCCATCCTTGTCAACCTGAACCTGAACAGTAGATTACACCGTCGGAGCCTGGGATCCCCAGAGAAGACTCTGCAAGTGGAGATACCACCAGATGCTGTGCAGGACTCAGAGGTTGTAATCGTAAATGTAGGTGGTGATATCCAGGCGCCCGTTCTTGACCACCTTGATGGATTGGTGCGGTTGCCCACCGGCTGTGGAGAGCAAAACATGGTCAACTTTGTGCCCAACATCCTGGTGCTCCGCTACCTGGAAGGCGTTAACCGCAACGAACCGGACACATTCGCCAAAGCCAAAAACTTTTTGAATGTTGGCTACCAGCGAGAGCTGACATACAAGGGCGATGATGGCTCCTTCAGTTCATTTCCAAGTTACTTTAAGGGCAGCACCTGGCTCACGGCGTTCGTGGTGCAATCCTTTCACCAGGCCAACAATTACACTTACGTCGATCCTAGCATTCTAATAGCAGGGCTCGACTTCCTTGCGGCCCGGCAACTACCCAGCGGCGAGTTCCAGGAACAGGGATCTTTATTCGATACTGATCATGGCAGTCGCTTTGCACTCACATCTTTCGTCTTGTTGGCATTTTTAGAGAACCAGGTGAGATTGCAAATAGACAAAGTTTGAAGAAAATTTTTTGTTTTATATTTATTTTAAAATTCATTGAATGGATTTGCATATTTAGAAGTTAGGAAAACAATATTTTTTGCTTTACTCTACCATTTCTTTGCAGGAACACATCCATAAATACCGAAATGTAATTGACAAAGCCCTACGATTCATAGCCGCAGAAGTGGAGACATCAGATGATATTTATGCTCTCGCCATTGCCGCCCTAGCTCTGCAACAGGCAGACCACAGCAAGGGCAACGCTCTTCTGACTAGGCTGGACGGCATGGCCAGGAAGGAGAACGGCCGTCAGTGGTGGTCAAAGTCCGACAACAGCGCTAACAAGAACGTCGAGATAACATCCTACATCCTGCTCGCCATTCTAGAGAACGGCATGGCGGTAGATCCTATGCCCATTGTCGAATGGTTGATTTCGCAGCGCAACAGCAACGGGGGCTTCGCCTCCTCCCAGGACACGATTATGGGCCTGCAGGCCCTAACCAAGTTCTCCTTGCAAGCCAGATCACCCGTTGGGCATATGGACATTGTCTTGCTCCCCGAACACGCTCCTAAGTCCACCGTCCAGGTCAGGCCAGGGAATGCGCTGAAGCTACAGACCTGCGAGGTGCCAAAGCATACCCGCGAAATTAACTTAACGGCTAATGGCCACGGGGTGGCGCTCGTCCAGCTCGCGTATCAGTACAACGTTGCTACCAAGGACCCGGAGCCTAGTTTCCGAGTCACTTCCATAATAAAGGACTCACCCAGAGATCGCCTGGTGCTAGACATTTGTGCCGAGTACACTCCCAGAGAAGCGTCGCAGAGGGGCATGCAATCCAACATGGCCCTCATGGAGGTCCAGCTGCCTTCCGGTTACGTGGCCGATGCCAACGCCTTCTACAAAATCCAGTCAGTTCCCCGCGTGCAGCGTGTGGAGACTAAGAACGCCGACTCCCTTGTGGTCGTATACTTCGAGAGCCTGATTTCCGGTGATCCCAAGTGCCTGACTGTGGAGGCGGCCAGGACTCACGATGTGGCCATGCAGAGGCCGGCCGCCGTCGTTCTCTACGACTACTACGCGACTGAACGCAGGTGCACCGAGTACTACCAGGTGGACTCATCTCTCTGCGACATCTGCTGGGGTTCCTAGTGCGGACCGGGATGCTAGTAGTTGGAAGTATGAAAACATACTCAATTTCCTAGATAGCAGAACAATATCCTACAAAATATGAAAATATGAATCTAAGTAAATAAAAATAAAAAATAAAATCCAAAAATTAAAATATAAAAAAAACAAAATAAAATAACATATAAAAACAACAGTAAGCAACAAAAATTCTGTAAATATGTATAATATGTATATACCATATAACGATTCTTGGCTGATGTTACTAGTCCCGAAGAGGGCGCACGCTTCTTGTCCCGGCTGGGGCTCGTTGGCTATTGGGTGGATCTTGCCACCAGAACATAAAGTTTAAATTTCAAAACGCGTGCTACGACGAAAAATTAAAACCAAAACATAACATGTACACCGACAAATAAATTGGCAAACAATGAACATTAAAAAACTCGCTTCTGGTGGCAATGAAGCGGCCATACCCTCCCTTCCTTGGTCATTTTCTTCCCAATCTCCCATTGATGACGCCTTCTGATCCGATCAGGGCTTCCCTAGAGACATCACTATCTGGAGGCAAAATTAGAACATTAGGCTAATTAGAACATTATAAAATATATTTCCTTAACACTAACAAAGACCACTAAAAGTACAACTAATACCTAAAACTTGGCGAACCATTAATTACTAATTAAGAATACTTTAAAATAGATAAATGCATATAAGGGTGGCGTATTTTAAAGTTTACAACATGGCATGTAAGTAGAGGAGGTAGAGGGGGATCGTATTAGATTAAATAATTGCAAAAAATAACCTTTTAGGCTTTTACTTCATTAAAACAGTTTCAGACATTTCATTTCCTACTTTACTCTTCATTTGCGACAAGGGCACAAACTCTAGGTCATGTCATACCTATCATGGGCCTAGTGCGATACTGCGATGGTGATCAGGGCTGTGGACAAGAAAAAATTATGCCTAATCCCTGCCGAAAATTTGGCCCTATTCCAAGTCTGATTTAAATATTTTTATTAGCCAATCTATATGCTCTCCTCCGATCCTCTTCTCATTCTTCTTCTAGGTGGCCACTTAACGCCGACTAACAATAGTAATAAAGTTAAAATGTTCCAAAGTAAATAGCATCAGCCGCATACATGTTGAGGCAGTCCGCCTGCGGCTAACACCTTTGCCTGAGATGGTCCAAAAACTCCTGCGGGGCGGCTACGCCGACTTCAATCAATCAGCCTCTTCATCGGCTCCTCGCGGTGGTTTATCCGCTTGCCAAATGTAGGCAATCGGATCCCAAGTGGGATCAGGGGCCGGGGATATAAATCACTCTGGCCTAACGGTGCTCCAAAAAAAAACAAGATGGACATACAGTCGGGTGTCCCGACAGTAGAATACCATGTACCATTACAAAGGCGCGTCCCAAAGTTATATAAAAGAAAGAGAATAAGAATAAAAAACTGAGACAAATTTACATATGATGCAAAAGTCTTCCCATTTACAAGCAAAGTCGATAGCTCAGTGGGTAAAGCTGCACATACATTTTTGTAAGCAATTGGCCTGGGTTCGAATCAACCGCAGGCATAAGGATTTTTTTCATTTTCAAAACATTAAGTATAGTTCTTTGCTTTCATTTTATTATTTCTTAGTATTAAATACTGTAATTATTTTGATGTACTGGAAAAAAAAAAAAAAATTGCTAAAAATAAAAAAGTTTTCACTCGTCGCCGACGGGATTCGAACCCGTGACAACTAACATTTGATTTATTTGGAGCCCTCTGCCTGGGCTCTCTTGTACACGTAATGTGTATAAAGTAAAAAGCCTATATCTCCGCTATTTGTGGCACGATCGCAATAAAATTGGGACAGTCTGTGTATTTTGATTAAATGCATTAAGCTTTTTAATATGGTTTATATAACTTTATAAATTTCGGAGCTATACGTTTTTTTCAAATAGCTCCTCCAAAAAGGGGAGCAGCAAAAATTTAAAACAAACTTGATCTGCGTGCAGATATAAGAAGTCTAAATCCAAAGTTTGGTGTCTCTAGCTCTTATAGTCTCTGAGATCTAGGCGTTCATACAGACAGACGGACAGACGGACAGACGGACGGACGGACAGACGGACATGGCTATATCGACTCCTTTAGTGGTCCTGACCAATATTTAGGTAACTTTTGGGGGTCTGCCACGCCTCCTTCTGCCTGTTACAGAAAATCGCACTCGCACAAAACTATAATACCTTTGTACCTTTGGTACATGGTATAAAAACAACGCGGACTAAGGCCCTATGCAGTAAAACCTAAGCGGCCGCTTCTCCCGCTATTCCGCACTTCTGGGGAAGGGGGTGCGGTAATTTCTTTACCTATGCTTTCACTGACGCTGGTCCGCCCGCGCTCGAAGATGAGCCGCTATTTTGGTGGTCCGCTTTGCTTGACCTCTCCTCTCCCCTCGCCGGCCTGAACTCTGGCGCTTTGGCGGGGCGATATTGGCGTCGGTGCAAATCCAAATCTATTTAAATGCACTTATTAGAATAGTGCCTTTTTCCAGCTATCCTATTCCTTTATCTTACCCAAAACGGTCTCCTAACTGCAGTAGGGGTCCAAGGGAATAATTCTGACACTGATATATGTATATGGAAAGTAGATACGTAATTGCTTTTCAGATCACCTTATGAAACTTGCCGGTATCGAGGCCAACCGCTTAGCCCTCACTCTATCCAGAGCCGATCAATCCTCCCGAAGGCGGAAACTCCTCGGATGAAAGGCGGAAACTTGGCTTTGTTAATTTCTCTTAACTTTCTATCGACTACTATGCTTCGCCACCGTTCTCTATACCCCAAAGCGTTACAAAACTACCATAGTAACCAGCGAGCTGAAGGCCTAAGTACCTAAGCTCTTAATTACTTATAAATAAGCTTTTATAAACTATAGTTTATAGCTATTTGTTAGCTTTAGATAAATAAATAAATAAATAAATAAATAAATCTATTATCAACAATATTATTAATGTGTATATTTTGAACAACTATTTATCAACTGAGTCAATTGATTAAAAAACAAGAAAGGAAGCTAACTTCGGCTAACCGAAGTTTGTATACGCTTGCAGATAACAAAGTAATTCAAACAAGAAAGGAAGCTGTCTCGTGAGTATGGCCCAAAGTTTCCCCCCACTTCGAATACAGTCCAAGGCTGAAGCATGAGGTCTCATTTGATGTCGTTTCGACCGGTGACCTCCCGTATTTCATGTTCATTATCGTCGCTCGGGGCAACATATTACTAGATCAATATATGTCGGTGCAGCCGAGACAATCGAGTCGGACCATTAAGTTCATGCCCACCTTCGACATGGTTCCCCAAGCAACGATTTACGTTCACTACGTAAAGAATAGGGTTATGCACTCCGACGAGAAGAAGATCGACTTTGAGAAGTACTTTGGCAATTCGGTAGGACACCACTCTAAGCCTCGTTTCCCAGTTTGAGCCCACTGATCCTTGACACTGCCCACAGATTGAAATTACTGCCCCGCAATATGCTGAACCAAGCGAAGAAGTTAGTCTGGCAGTGAAGACCGATCCCCACTCTTTCGAGGGGCTGCTTGGCGTAGACCAGAGTGTGCTGCTCCTGCGGTCCGGGAACGACTTCAGCCGGGCTCAAATCTTCCACGACCTCGGCAAGTTTTCAACGCCCAGCTTGGTGACCATAACGAATGCCCAAATAAACAACTACGAATATTATTGGGGTAAGATTTCAAATAGATTGTTAGTATTAATTATTATTGTTGAAAAAGATCCTGTTTCTGTGCAGGTCTTGCCTATTTGGTTTTCCTTATAGTCATCATTTTTATACCCGCTACCTTTGGGTAGAAGGGTATTATTACTTTGTGCTGGCAGGAAATGTATGTAACAGGTAGAAGGAAGCATTTCCGACCCTATAAAGTATGTATATTCTTGATCAGGATCAACAGCCGAGTCGATCTAGCCATGTCCGTCTGTCTGTCTGTCTGTCTGTCTGTCTGTCTGTTTGTCTGTCTGTCTGTCTGTCTGTCTGTCTGTCTGTCTGTCTGTCCGTCTGTCCGTATGAAACACTGGATCTCAGAGACTATAAGAGATAGAGCTCTAATTTTTTTTTCGACAGTATTTCTTATGCTTGCACGCAGATCAAGTTTATGTCAAATTTTTACCACGCCCACTTCCGCCCCCGCAAATCATAAAAAAGCGTACTAAGCGTATAATTTTAAAGCTAGAGTCGCGAATTTCGGTATGCATATTAAGAACTATAGTCTGTGTGATTCCTGAAAATTTGGTTGCGATCAGATAAAAATTGTCGAAGTTAATAAAGAAATAATTTTGGATGGCCACAAACGGCTGCTGGCAGCATGCCTCATTTGGTTGGCCAATTAGACCAACTAAATATTCTTATCCGTTCTTGGTTGTGTTCGGAAAATAATCTTATAAGATATTCGAGAAGCAATTTTAATAAATGGTAATAATTATTAGCCACTTAAAGGCAATAATAACGTTTTTTCACACATAGATACATTTTTGTGTGCATGTGATTATATTACACTTGCATTTGCATTTGTCCGTTATGTTCAAAATTGTATTAACTGTTTTTTCTGGCGTCCTGACGCTTTTCTGCTTTAAGTATGGGTAGCGAGTATCTCACAGTCGAGCTCACTCGACTGTAGCTTTCTTACTTGTTTTTATTTTCCTGATTGTTCCTATGGAAGCTATAGGATATAGTCAGCCGATTTTCATGAAATTAAAAACAAAATTCAGAAATACTAAAATATGGCTAAATATCAAATTTGGTGAAAATATGTTGAAATCTGACAAAGTTATGGTTTTTTCTTTTATTTTCCTGATTGTTCTTATGGAAGCTATAGGGTATAGTCAGCCGGTTTTCATGAAATTAAAATCGAAATTCAGGAATACTAAAATATGGGTAACTATCAAATTTGGTGAAAATATGTTGAAAACTGACAAAGTTATGAATTTTTCTTTTATTTTCCTGATTGTTCCTATGGAAGCTATAGGATATAGTCAGCCGATTTTCATGAAATTAAAATCAAAATTCAGGAATAATAAAATATGGCTAAATATCAAATTTGGTGAAAATATGTTGAAAACTGACAAAGTTATGGTTTTTATACCCGCTACCCATAGGGTAGAAGGGTATTATAACTTTGTGCCGGCAGGAAATGTATGTAACAGGTAGAAGGAAGCATTTCCGACCCTATAAAGTATATATATTCTTGATCAGGATCAACAGCCGAGTCGATCTAGCCGTGTCCGTCTGTCTGTCTGTCTGTCTGTCTGTCTGTCTGTCCGTCTGTCCGTATGAAACACTGGATCTCAGAGACTATAAGAGATAGAGCTCTAATATTTTTTCGACAGTATTTCTTATGCTTGCACGCAGATCAAGTTTGTTTCAAATTTTTACCACGCCCACTTCCGCCCCCGCAAATCATAAAAAAGCGTATTTAGCGTATAATTTTAAAGCTAGAGTCGCGAATTGTATGTATATTAAGAACTATAGTCTGTGTGATCCCTGAAAATTTGGTTGCGATCAAATAAAAATTGTCGAAGTTATTAAAGAAATAATTTTGTGTGGCCACAAACGGCTGCTGGCAGCAGGCTTCCTTTGGTTGACTAATTAGACCAACTAAATATTCTTATCAGTTCTTGGTTGTGTTCGGAAAATAATCTTATAAGATATTCGAGAAGCAATTTTAATAAATGGTAATAATTATTAGCCGCTTGAATGCAATAATGACGCGTTTTTACACATATAGATACATGTGTATGTATTTTTGTATGCATGTGATTATATTACACTTGCATTTGCATTTGTCCGTTATGTTCAAAAATGTATTAACTATTTACTATGGGTAGCGGGTATCTCACAGTCGAGCTCACTCGACTGTAGCTTTCTTACTTGTTTCTTTTATTTTCCTGATTGTTCCTATGGAAGCTATAGGATATAGTCAGCCGATTTTCATGAAATTAAAACCGAAATTCGGAAATAATACTAAATGGGCAAATATCAAATTTGGTTTAAAACTGCCAAAGTTATAATTTTTTGTTGAAAATTTTTCAGATCGTTCCTCTGGCAGCTATATGATATAGTCGTCCGATACGGCATATGTACGAGTGAGAGTATATAGAAGCCTAACTGCAAAGTTTCATTCAGATAGCTTTAAAACTGAGGGACTAGTTTGCGTAGAAACGGACAGACGGACAGACGGACATGGCCAGATCGACTCGGCTGTTGATCCTGATCTAAAATATATATACTTTATAGGGTCGGAGATGCTTCCTTCCTGCGTTGCAAACTTTTGACTGAAACTAATATACCCTGCTAGGGTATAAAAACCATAACTTTGTCAGATGTCAACATATTTTCGCCAAATTTGATATTTAGCCATATTTTAGTATTTCTGAATTTTGATTTTAATTTCATGAAAATCGGCTGACTATATCCTATAGCTTCCATAGGAACAATCAGGAAAATAAAAAAAACCATAGCTTAGCCGTGTTTGAAACCATTGCCATCAAATTTGAGATTTGGCAACAAATTATTAGTTCAGAATTTCGTTTTAATTTTTTGTTTAAACTCTGCAAGGGTATTCAAACTTCGGTGAGCCGAAGTTAGCTTCCTTTCTTGTTATACCCGCTACCCATAGGGTAGAAGTGTATTATAACTTTGTGCCGGCAGGAAATGTATGTAACAGGTAGAAGGAAGCATTTCCGACCCTATAAAGTATATATATTCTTGATCAGGACCAACAGCCGAGTCGATCTAGCCATGTCCGTCTGTCTGTCTGTCTGTCTGTCTGTCCGTCTGTCCATATGAAACACTGGATCTCAGAGACTATAAGAGATAGAGCTCTAATATTTTTTCGACAGAATTTCTTATGCTTGCACGCAGATCAAGTTTGTTTCAAATTTTTAACACGCCCACTTCCGCCCCCGCAAATCATAAAAAATCGTATTAAGCGTATAATTTTAAAGCTAGAGTCGCGAATTTCGGTATGCATATTAAGAACTATAGTCTGTATGGCCACAAACGGCTGCTGGCAGCGTGCCTCATTTGGTTGACCAATTAGACCAACTAAATATTCTTATCCGTTCTTGGTTGTGTTCGGAAAAGAATCTTATAAGATATTCGAGAAGCAATAAATGGTAATAATTATTAGCCGCTTAAACGCAATAATAACGCGTTTTTACACACATAGATACATGTATATGTATTTTTGTATGCATGTGATTATATTACACTTGCATTTGCATTTGTCCGTTATGTTCAAAATTGTATTAACTGTTTTTTATGGCGTCCTGACGCTTTTCTGGTTTAAGTATGGGTAGCGGGTATCTCACAGTCGAGCTCACTCGACTGTAGCTTTCTTACATGTTTGACAATTGGTTTTCATCAATAAGCTTGATGATTGCTCTGAAAGAGAAAGGGCATATTGGCCAGCTCCATCATCACCAGCTCCTTCTTCGGGCTCTGAATCAAACCCCTATTAAACGAGCTTATGTTGCAGACCCAGCAAAATCACTACGGCTTGATGGTTATGATCATTGGCCGGAATGGGGAACAAGAGGAATTTGAAGGCCCAATGTTGCATATACGCAACATCCTGTAGCTCTTGAACCAGGACATCTAGGACATTGAAATTTTTGTCAGTTGATATTGGGGTCAACTCTAGCTTATATGTCTACTCAAAAAATGTTTAGCCACGCCCATTTTAATTTGGGCATTAGAGGGTTAATCAATAGGGCAAATATGTACGTGAAAGTGACTTTATACTTCTTTGGTTTTGTTTACTGCTTTAAAATAAATCATTAAAGATTAAGCTCTATTTTCCTATAAATTAGTTTTAAAATTTAATCATTGTTTTTGCGTTGGATATTTTCCAAACGCTTGGAACACAGCAAAAATAATACCAATAGTTAAACCGGGCAAACTAGCCAGTAGATTTGATAGTTACAGAACGATTAGCTTATTATGTGGCATATCCAAAATTTTTGAAAAGATAACCAAAGCTCGAATAGTTAATTATTTAGATATACACGAAATACTACCTTCTGTAAAATATGGATTCAGGACCAAACTAAACTGCACAATTCCTTCCGTAAAACTCACAAATTACATAAAAGATAATATGCAGAATAAAAAATCTGTTGCACTGGTATCTTTAGATATTGAAGATTAAAGGACTTGAAAATGCCCACATACCTCGTGAAATTGGTTCAAAGTTTTTTAACACAAAGAAGTTTTTATACATCTTCAAATGGAGAGAAGTCAACTCAACGCTCTGTAATAGCTGGGGTACCTCAGGGATCGGTATTAGGGCCAGTGATATTTAGTATATACACGCATGACATTCCTCAGACGACAACATGTATGTTATCATTATTTGCTGATGATGCAACTATTTACACTTCTGGCGCATTATACAATGAAATGAAGAACAGCATACAAAACTATCTTTACAAATTAGAAGAATATTACCAGAAATGGAAGATTAAAATAAATCCTAATAAGACACAAGCGGTCTTTTTCACGAAAAAAAGAATATCTTGCTACTTATTTACCGACTGTCTACAACTATGTAAGACACCAATTGAGTGGATTAATAATAATTGTTATCTAGGAATACAATTTGATAAAAAAAACTCACGTTTAGTACACATGTTGGGGTAACAAAAGATAAAATAAACAAAATAATACGAATAATAATAACAATAATACCATATAATCAACAGAAAACTTGAAAACTTGAAAACAAGTTAATTATTTTTAAGGTAATATTCAGACCAGCCCTTATGTACGGATCACCCATCTGGGGAAAATGTTCACATACACATATTAAAAAGATACAAACTTGTTAAAATAAACTTATAAAACTATTACCTAATCTACCATATTACACAACCACTAACTACGTGCACAAAATTTCTGGAGTCCAAACGGTACAACAATATATTTCACAATAAACTCTCTTAGTCAGTAAAATTAGTTAAATTAGCAAATATGTGTCAGATCAAGGTTTTGTATCCAATTTTTCCCTTTAATTAAATATATGTTATTAAAAACTAACGAATTAAAATGTTAAAATATTTCAGTTGAAAAGCATAGCTTCATGCTAAAACTCCGTAAAAACCAAATTATGTAACATTTGCTTTAATGAAACTACAATTTTTTAGGAAATAAAGTACTCGAAATAATAATAATAATGTTTTAAAAGGAATATATGTGATTTAATTAAACTGTATATTAATAAATTTAACTGAACTTTGTGGGATTTATGGTTAACTTACATAGGATCGAAAATAATTATGTATAAGTAAATAGGCTTAATCGAATTGAGAATCCAACAAAATCTAATCTAATGATACTCCGGCGCGGCAATGTATGCAGCAGATTGTCAGCTTCGTGGTGAGGTCAGATGACCAGTTGACCAAAGAAACGCAACCAACCAACGCACTATGGGGCCGTGGGCCGGTTTTTGTGGCCTTAATTAATAACTCGGTCAGTTTTGGAGATATCGACATGAAACTTTACGTATCGTCATAATTTGTCCGTACGCACATATGGTATGCAAATCGTTCGGATCAGGAAACTATATCCTATAGCTCCCATAGGAACGATCGGGTAAAACTACAGATAAATTAATGAAATTTAAGGAGCTGAAATTTGTTGATCTTTTAATACTGTATATCAATTTTGAGCAAAATCGAATAACGCTTTCCCTAGGAACTATCAGACTAAAATGCCGAATTGCAGTGTTTTCCACGTATGCAGCTAAATCGAAAAAGAACAAATTCCATCATACCCGAAAGGTTAAAACTAATATTTTATTTTAAGTATTAGTTTAATTATGCATTTACTTCGTTTTCCATTTCGAAAAAAAAAAACATTTTACAGCCTTTTCTTGCTCAAGCCGGCCATTTCTGCTACTCCAAACAGCTACTCCAAATCGGCGTTGAAAACACTGAGGTTATCTCAGAAAAATTCAAATTTCTCCAAAAGTCCGCAAAAGTGCACCTTGAGACTACATTCATTTGAACAAGAATTAAATGGTTAATAAGACAGTATAAATATTATGGTAAAACTAGGTGAAATTATTTTTGTTTCTCTATTTAAAAATTAGGTTTCACTTTAACATTTAACTCGCAGAAGGGTTCACAAATACATAAACTACAAGGACAATACGATCAACCCCAACTATTTACACCCACAAAAACTTAGTACAAACCCCCCTGATCCGATTGCATGACGAATCTTTTCATAAAACAGACTTTTTCTTTAGTTTTTTAATGTTTATACCCGCTACCCATAGGGTAGAAGGGTATTATAACTTTGTGCCGGCAGGAAATGTATGTAACAGGTAGAAGGAAGCATTTCCGACCCTATAAAGTATATATATTCTTGATCAGGATCAACAGCCGAGTCGATCTAGCCATGTCCGTCTGTCTGTCTGTCTGTCTGTC
This sequence comes from Drosophila anomelani, assembly GCA_035045905.1. NCBI lineage: Eukaryota > Metazoa > Arthropoda > Insecta > Diptera > Drosophilidae > Drosophila > Drosophila anomelani. Next base: position 218,052 of record JAWNOO010000148.1, on the reverse strand, counting down.
TGTCTGTCTGTCTGTCTGTCTGTCTGTCTGTCTGTCCGTCTGTCCGTATGAAACACTGGATCTCAGAGACTATAAGAGATAGAGCTCAAATTTTTTTTCGAAAGTATTTCTTATGCTTGCACGCAGATCAAGTTTATTTCAAATTTTTGCCACGCCCACTTCCGCCCCCGCAAATCATAAAAAAGCGTATTAAGCGCATCATTTTAAAGCTAGAGTCGCGAATTTCGGTATGTATATTAAGAACTATAGTCTGTGTGATCCCTGAAAATTTCGTTGCGATCAAATAAAAATTGTCGAAGTTATTAAAGAAATAATTTTGTATGGCCACAAACGGCTGCTGGCAGCGTGCCTCATTTGGTTGACCAATTAGACCAACTAAATATTCTTATCCGTTCTTGGTTGTGTTCGGAAAAGAATCTTATAAGATATTCGAGAAGCAATAAATGGTAATAATTATTAGCCGCTTAAACGCAATAATAACGCGTTTTTACACACATAGATACACGTGTATGTATTTTTGTATGCATGTGATTATATTACACTTGCATTTGCATTTGTCCGTTATGTTCAAAATTGCATTAACTGTTTTTTCTGGCGTCCTGACGCTTTTCTGGCTTAAGTATGGGTAGCGGGTATCTCACAGTCGAGCTCACTCGACTGTAGCTTTCTTACTTGTTTAAAATCGCTTATTTTACGTGTGCTTAATTCACCTTTAAACGAGATTGTTCACAGCGTTGTTTGGCGTGTGGTTGCTCAACACTGAACCGTTTTTTCAAAATTTCTGGTATGCAAGATTGAAGCTTAATGTATTCTTAAAGTAATAATATGTTTAAAAAATTATTTTGAAAACTTTTGAAAAATGACTTTTTGCCACCAAACCCGGTCCGCGGCCCCTTAGTGCAACGGCTGCGACACATGACGGGCTAAAGTGTGCGATGCGAACAAAGAAGAAAAGAGATTACAAATTTCGAGAAAAGGATCAGGGTCTGCCAGAAAAGTAGAGGCGACCATTTGGACGATGTGTTGTTCCATACATAATTCCCATGTCCCTACTTTACATTTCAATAAGAATTTCACATTTGTGATTGAACGCAAACTTTCGTAGTAAAATTCCACGATTTCTATTATTTTTTTTCACTTCGTAGCGTTGCATAATAAATTTCCCAAGTTTTAAGATTACATATGTCAAGTTTGCACAACTGTCAGACCACGGGCTGTCCAAATATAGCAATATCAAACCCTGTAACTCTTATTGGGACACCCTTTATTTAATTTCTTTTTTTTTAGTAAACTGTATTAAATTTAATATAATATAATGCATCAATCGTTTCCGTTTTTTTGCAGCACCTACTCGGTTGTGGTGCCGGACACCATAAAATCCAACATTAATTTTAACGTCGCTGTTACTCTGCATAGGGCAGATGGACCAAGCCTTCTCAGAGTCACCCTAGGGGGACCCTCCTATAATAACACCAAAGAAGTCGAGCTTAAACCCATGTCCACTCAGATGATTACCTTTCCCGTCCCGAAACTCACCAAACTTTCCACGACCTCGGCAAGTTTTCAACGCCCAGATTGGTGACCAATCCCTAAATCCCGATTCAGGGATTGCCTTGACCAACAGTCCAACCAGAGTCCGAGTCTTTAAGCCGTTTTTTATATGAACTAACCTGCCTTACTCTGTAAAACGAGGTAAGTTTATCCCAAAACTCGACGATATTTATTGCTCCAAGAACCCAATTTCCTTTCTAAAAATCATTCATCATTTGCAGGTGAAATAATTGCCATTCCGGTGATGGTTTTCAATTACGTGAAAAAGCCAATGCTGGCAACTGTGACGATGGACAACTCCGAGCAGAAGTACGAGTTTTCTGAAGCCGTTAATGCCAACTCTGTGAAGGCCGTGCGCCAAAACCAGAAAGTCAAACGGGTTTCTATTCCTACTAACAGCAGCGTGAGCCTCTCATTCATGATACGCCCCAAGAAGGTGGGATTAACCTCATTGAAGATCACCGCCACTTTCACGCTGGCCGGAGAACAGCTGTTGAAGGTGGAGCCTGATAGCGTGACCAAGTAAGTCAAGAGATCGCCTGGTGGTTCCAGAGAAGCATCGGAGAGGGGCAAGCAATTCAACATGGCCCTCATGGAGGTCCAGCTGCCTTTCGGTTACGTGTCCGATGCCAACGTCTTAGCCAAAATCCAGCCAGTTCCCCGCGTGAAGCGCGTGCAGATAAAAAATGGCGACTCCCTCGTGGTCGTATACTTTGGGAGCCTGATTCTCGGTGACCCCAAGTGTGGACGCAGCCAGGACTCATGACGTCGCCATGCCGAGACCGGCCAATGTCGTTCTCTACGACTACGTATATGTATCTACGACTATGTATCTGAACGCAATTGCACCGAGAAGTGCCAGGTGGACTCATCCCTCTGTGACATCTGCTGGGGTTCCCACTGCGGACCGGGATGCTGAATAAGTGTTCGAGGATTTTAATTAATTTCCTTGCAATTTTATTGTCCAACTCATTTCTCAATGTCCAAGACAAAAATATTTTAATACATTTCATTTTATTTTTTACAAAATCATTGTTTTTATTTAAATTTCAATGTTGTGGTTTTCCAGCTCCTCCCTAATCCACTCTCGGTACTGCCTAACATCTGTGAAGGAGGTGGCATTCATTCCGGCGCTCCATGCTCCCACCAAGTGGTATCTGTTGTCCTCAGTGGGACAAACCAGTGGGGCACCATTTGCAACAACTGGCCTGTCGGATTTGATATAGCCATTAAACGTTTTGCCAGCGCTGTACGAGGCGGATGTAGTGCCCAAGTCCATTTTTATTTTGAGAACGATTTCACGGTTGGGAACAGGGGTTTGGTGTGCCTGCCGCACATGCCATCCAGAGACGTAGCAGTTACCAAAATCAAGATCGGTGTCCTTGTCATTTAAGCACGCAGGTACTATGTGCTTTAGGTTTGGAAACGCATTTTTCAGAATCAAAATGGCAATATTATAGTTGTCGTTGTTCGAATCGAAACTTTTATGAATAATACGTTCCTGGACTTCCCGATTTACATGCGGCACTGGCTCTTTGTCTGTCTTAAGATCCCATTCCCCGGCACTAACAATCAGTTGTTGTTCAGGAAATAGGCAGGTGGCCGTGGTCAAGATCACTTTGTAGCTTATTAAAGCCCCGCTGCAGAGTAACTCTTGGTTCGTGTTGAGAATAGCCACTGCCCAGGGAAACTCGGCAAAGCTCGACTCCAAATCGCCTCCCTTTACAGTCATGAAAAGGCCGCCCTCATTGTTAACTCCGCATAGTTTGAAGTCCAAGGCCATCATGGGGTCATCCGGAGATAACTGCAAAGAAAAATATAATATTTGGCTTATTGAGGGTTCAAAATATATGAGAATGTTTATGGTAATGGTTCAACATGCTCACCACATCATTGGGATGACAGCAGGCCTCGAGGTAATGGCAGCCACTTAAGGACGGTTCCTGGAGGTCAATTACTAACTTTGTGTTTTTACTCCTAGTGGTCGAGCACTCAGCGCGTTTAACGCAAGTCTTATTCATGTACAAGCCGCAACGCCTAATTGTAAAAACCGGCTTTGATGTTGTTGTTGTTGTTGATGTTGTCATTGTTCTTGTTGTTGTTATTGTTATGTTGGGTTGATTCTTAGCTTCTTCAAACAAACTTTCAAAATCTGAATCGGAAATTTGGACCGCATAACTACAACTAAGGAACATCAAAGCAATAAAGGTTATAGGGAAAAAAAACTTTTCTCGATCTGATTTTTTATATTTCCAAAGATCACCGAGACTACACTTTGCCATGATTTATGAAACGAATTTTTGGAAGAGCTTTTAAAAAGAACAATTCAGCGCGAAGACTCGCTGGTTACTGATTTGGATGTATAAAAAACGTCACTTATTTACATACATATGTACATATATTTTTCTTGGAATATTGGTCTTCGAATATTATATTGTATTTTTATACCATACATGTATGTATATACAGATATACTCTGTATTTATATTCATTGTTGATAAGCCTCCATCCAAGAGCAAAATTGGGATTTTTATTCAATAGGACTTTCCATCCGACATTTGACAATATTGGCAAGTCAGAAAGAAAATTGTGTGGAACTGGGATCGTGATCTCGTGATTGTATATTACATCAGCTTTAGTTGTATTTTTATACCCTTGCAGGGTATATTAGTTTTAGTCAAAAGTTCGCAGTGAAGGAAGCATCTCCGACCCTATAAAGTATATATATTTTAGATCAGGATCAACAGCCGAGTCGATCTGGCCATGTCCGTCTGTCCGTTTCTACGCAAACTAGTCCCTCAGTTTTAAAGCTATCTGAATGAAACCTTGCAGTTAGGCTTCTATATACTCTCACTCGTACATACACTCCGTTTCACTTGAATAGCACAAAAAATTTCCTCACACTAAAAACCGAATAACTCATAAATTACGAATTTTAAAAATCCGTAATAATTATTTTTAGAAACCTGTTTATATATGTAACAAAACATAACAAAATGAAGAATGTAAGTTCAATAGAAATAACAAAAAAAAATAATAATTCCGAAAAGTACCAAAATAGCCCTTTAAAATTCGTTTCACTTGAATAGCACACTTTGTAATAAATTAATAATCTGACTGTTTTTTCGAAAAAAAAACTAATTGAATTATAAAGTAACTAAAGAATTAAAGGTTTATATGACATACTCGTATTTTCGTATTTCGGTATTGGAGCGACTTCCTACTACGGCGCACTTTAACTGCAATTGTTAACACCAAGAATGAGTGAATGTCATCTAAATGTCTATATATAGAAAGACTTTTCCTAAGTAAAAAACTAGTTTGGAAGCCTAAAATGACTATTCAGAATGATTTAGCCCCAATATACACTCCAAGGATCGTAAAATCTTGGCTTAAAGTCAAAAAATTACGTTGGCTTAAATATACTAGAAAATGCGTGGGAATGGCTAGCAAAAAAGGTCTATGACTCCAGAAAGTAATATTCAACTAAATTCGATCTCATTGATAGCATCAAAAAGTCCTGATCAACCATTTACAAGGACTTCCTTAACAATTATACCCAGCAGGTTATATGAAGCTATACATGATCGTGAAGTATCCACTGATTAAAAATTTTAAGAAAATATGTCATATAAACATTTAATTCTTTAGTTACTTTATAAAGATTATTAATTTATTACAAAGTGTGCTATTCAAGTGAAACGAATTTTAAAGGGCTATTTTGGTACTTTTCGGAATTATTATTTTTTTTGTTATTTCTATTGAACTTACATTCTTCATTTTGTTATGTTTTGTTACATATATAAACAGGTTTCTAAAAATAATTATTACGGATTTTTAAAATTCGTAATTTATGAGTTATTCGGTTTTTAGTGTGAGGAAATTTTTTGTGCTATTCAAGTGAAACGGAGTGTATGTCGGAACGGGCCGGATCGGACGACTATATCATATAGCTGCCAGAGGAACGATCCGAAAAATTAAAAAAAAAAAATTATAACTTTGTCAGTTTTCAAACAATTTTCACAAAATTTGACATTTGCCCATTTAGTATTATTTCCGAATTTCGGTTTTAATTTCATGAAAATCGGCTGACTATATCCTATAGCTTCCATGGGAACAATCAGGAAAATTATAACTTTGTCAGTTTTTAACCAATTTTCACCAAATTTGATATTTGCCCATTTAGTATTATTTCCGAATTTCGGTTTTAATTTCATAAAAATCGGCTGACTATATCCTATAGCTTCCATAGGAACAATCAGGAAAATAAAAGAAAAAACCATAACTTAGTCAGATTTCAACATATTTTCACCAAATTTAATATTTAGTCATATTTTAGTATTTCTGAATTTTGATTTTAATTTCATGAAAATCGGCTAACTATATCCTATAGCTTCCATAGGAACAATCAGGAAAATAAAAAAAAACCATAGCTTAGCCGTGTTTCAAACCATTGCCATCAAATTTGAGATTTGGCAACAAATTATTATTTCAGAATTTCGTTTTTAATTTTTTGTTTAAACTCTGCAAGGGTATACAAACTTCGGTGAGCCGAAGTTAGCTTCCTTTCTTGTTAATTTTTAATTTTGTTTTTTCTTTTTTTTGGTTTTTTTTACATGGGATTCATATTTTGTAGGAGATTTGGCTGCTGTCTAGGAATTTGAGGATGTTTTCAGAGTTTGACTTTGAGGGATTAGCTATCATGGACGAATTTGGATCGTTGTCTGGCAAGGATGTAAGGTAACTTGTGAATTGTTGCACAATGAGCAAGGGCTGCACTATGGGGCCGCGGACCGGTTTTGGTGGCCAAAAGTCATTTTTCAAAAATTTTCAAAATAATTTTTTAAACATATCATTACGTTAAGAAAACATTAATCTTCAATGTTGCAAACCAGAAATTTTGAAAAAACGGTCCAGTGTTGAGCAACCAGACGCCAAACAGCGCTGTTAACACTCTCGTTTAAAGGGGAATTAAGCAGACGCAAAATAGGCTATTTTAAAAGTTAAAAAAACTTAAGAAAAATTATGTTTTTTAAAAGATTTTTCATGTAATCGGACCAGAGGGGTTTATACTAAGTGCTAGGGGGTGTAAATAGTAGGAGTTGATCGTATTGTACTTGTAGTTTATGTATTTGTGAACCCTTCCACAAGTGAAATGTTAAAGTGAAACCTAATTTTTAAATAGAGAAACAAAAATTGTTTCACCTAGTTTCACCATAATATTTATACTGTGTTATTATCCATTTAATTCTTGTTCAAATGAATGTAGTCTCAAGGTGCACTTTTGCGCACTCTTGGAGCAATTTGAATTTTTCTGAGATAACCTTTTATTGCTCAAGCCGGGCATTTTTGCTACTCTAAACAGCAACCAAATCGGTGTTTTTAACAATAAAAGGCCGTAAAATGCTTTTTTTTCGAAATGGAAAACGAAATAAATGAATAATTAAACTAATAATTAAAATAAAATATAAGTTTTAACCTTTTGAGTATCATGAAATTTGTTCTTTTTCGATTTAGCTGCACTTATGGAAAAACACAGAAATTCGGCATTTTAGTCTGATAGTTCCTACGGAAAGCGTTATCCGATTTAGCTCAAAATTGCTACATAGTATTAAAAAAGCAACAAATTTCCGCTCCTAAAATTTCATTAGTTTATCTTTAGTTTTACCCGATCGTTCCTATGGGAGCTTTAGCATATAGTTTCCTGATACGAACGATTTTCATACCATATGTGCGTAGGGACAAATTATGACGATGTGTTAAGTTTCATGTCGATATCTCCAAAACTGACCAAGTTATTAGTTAAGGCCACCAAAACCGGTCCGCGGCCCCATAGTGGGCTGTTCTTATTTTTTGTAGTGAGTAGAAGTAGCGTTTGTTGGGTGTGTGTGGCCTAGTGTGAGTCGGGTTATAATTATTTAATTAATTAATTTCTCTCTTCTGTTGAGGGAAGATTTTTTGAAGGCGAGGTTGGTAGTTGATATCCTGTTTTTTCTTGGTACCAGTTTGAAAGGTGTAGATTGTTTCTCTCGGAGCAGAGCCTTAAAGTAGTGGGCTATGTCTTTAGAGTTTAGGTTAGGAGTGTAGGTTAGGGGGAGTTTTGCAGTAAGCTTTGCTGTTTTGTCATCGTTTTCATTGCCTATAATTCCCACATGGCTAGGACTCCAAATAAGTTTTATTTTAGGAAAGTATCGGGTGATCATGTGTCTCACTGGGGCTGGGTAGAAAGAGTATTTTTTTTGGTTGGTGATAGCGGAGATTGAGGAGAGGAGTCAGTGCATATGGCATAATTTCCTGGTAGTTTGGTGTAAATAGAAATGGCTTCATGTATTGCTATAATCTCGCTCGAAAGGACTGATGAGTAGGTCGGCAGGAGACCGGTTTTAATGGATCCGTTTTCGGTAGTTACGCTGAAAGTTGTTACACCGCTGGCTTTGGAGCCGTCTGTATAGATAAATTTAATGAGGAATTGAGAGGAGAAATTACAATCGTCGGCCTGTTCTGACCAAGTTTGGCCTGGTTTGTTACCAAATAAATCAAGCGCGTTCCCTTAAGGACTTGCCAACTTGCGACTGGCCCCCACAATCTTTGTATTTTTTGTTAACTACGATAGAAAATGAAATCAAAGTCTTCAAATTTCCCAAATTAAATCATATTTATTATTTCTCATCCGTCCTGTTTGATATGTACAACGTTCTTTGGGCGGGCAGTAAGTATTTATAGGAAGCATGGTTTTTCAAGAACATGAAAAGCATAGTAGTAAACTGTATTAAATTTAATATAATATAATGTATCAATATATATCAATCGTTTCCGTTTTTTTTGCAGCACCTATTCGGTTGTGGTGCCGGACACCATAAGGTCCAACATTAATTTTAACGTCGCTGTTACGTTGCATAGGGCAGATGGACCAAGCCTTATCAGAGTCAACCTAGGGGGACCCTCCTATAATAACACCAAGGAAGTCGAGGTTATACCCATGTCCACGCAGATGATTACCTTTCCCGTCCCAAAACTCACCGGCGGTAATTACCAGCTCACGGCTGAGGGCACGCAGGGCATCGTGTTTAAGGGAACTACTCAGCTAAAGTACGTCGAGGATGGCACCTCCATATACATCCAGACGGACAAGGCCACCTACAAGCCTGCCGATCTCGTGCAATTCCGAGTGCTCTTCCTGGACAGAAACACCCAACCCGCCCGGATCTACAAGCCCATTCAGATTGAGATCCACGACGGAGCACACAACCGGATTACCCAGATGGTAGACGTCAGACCCACCAAGGGAGTTTACTCTGGTGAGCTCCGGCTGTCCGACCAGCCTGTGCTGGGAAACTGGACTCTTGGCGTCTCGATCCAGGACGGAGGCAGTGAGTCAAAGGTCTTCGTGGTAGACAAGTACGTTTTGCCCAAGTTCAAGGTAACCGTCCACACAGCCAACGACGCTCTGGTCTGCGCAGGAAGCCTTAGGGCGACGATCAGGGCTGAGTACACTTTCGGAAAGCCGGTCAAGGGCAAGGTTACATTCTCCATTGAGGGCCAATCTCAGGAGCGAACCATCGACATTGACGGCGGTCAATGTTGAGCTACCCTTCGCTGCTACTGACCCGTCTCCGCTGAAAATTGTCGCCACAGTGACCGAGGAGCTGACAGACCTTCGGCACAGTGGCTCAAACTACGTGACCCTTCACCAGTACCGTTACCGGCTCGAATCCGCCTCTTGGCCAACAACGTTTAGCTTGGGAAGAGTCTCTCAATTTCCCATTATTGTCAGAAATTTCGATGACACCCCCGTCACCAACTCGTCTGACAACGTACTCTTCACGTTCGCGTGCTGTGCAATCTCGCGACACCTCTCAGTCCAAGTTAATGAGACAGGCATCGCCACCGCAGAGATAATGATGCCAGATATATCATGTGGAAACTACAATGTGACAGTTACGTTTAAGGATGCTAAGCCCCTTATAAAAACCGTAGCAAGGCTCGACAAGTCTCTGAGGATCGAGCTGAACACTGTCAGGTGAGTATTGCTCAAAGTTTCCCCCCACTTTGTATAACCTTCGAATACAGTCCGAGGCTGAAGCATGTGGTCTCATTTGATGTCGTTTCGACCGGTGACCTCCCGTATTTCATGTTCACTATCGTTGCTCGAGGCAACATATTATTAAATCAGTATATGTCGGTGCAGCCGAGACAATCGAGTCGGACCGTTAAGTTCATGCCCACCTTCGACATGGTTCCCCAAGCAACGATTTACGTTTACTACGTAAAGGATGGGGCTATGCACTCCGATGAGAAGAAGATCGACTTTGAGAAGGACTTTGTCAATTCGGTAGGACACCACTCTAAGCCTCGTTTCCCAGTTTGACCCCACTGATCCTTGACACTGCCCACAGATTGAAATTACTGCCCCGCAATATGCTGAGCCAAGCGAAGAAGTTAGTCTGGCAGTGAAGACCGATCCCCACTCGTTCGTGGCTGTTGGGCGTAGACCAGAGTGTGCTGCTCCTGCGGTCCGGGAACGACCTCAGCCGGGACCAAATCTTCCACGACCTCGGGAAGTTTTCACCGCCCAGCTTTGTGACCATAACCAATGCCCAAATAAACAACGACGAATATTATTGGGTAAGATTTCAAATAGATTAATATTATTATTATTGTCATTGTTTTATAAAGAACCTCTTTCTGTGCAGGTCTTGCCTTTTTGGTTTTCCATGTAGTTATAATTTTTAACTAACACTTTTCTCTTTTTTCATAAGAACAAGGCAATTGTACATGCGTGATTATTCACCCTCGTAATGGTCAAAATGGCACAATATTAGGTATGTATGCTGGCTCTCGTTTTTAGAAATTATTTATATTAATATTTCATAACTAAAAACTATTTTATGTCAGTTCCAAACCGTGCCCCTCCGACCACTGACCGACCAGCAGAAACCACTTCCGGATCGCAAGGAGTTTCCGGAGACTTGGCTGTTTTCTATAATAAAAATGATAAGTCTTGGTCTTTTTAGTTTTAAGTTTTTTATTTAAAGTTTCATTTAAATCTTTTGTAGCGGCAATGGTGCCGCTTACAGTGTTCAAATCTCTCTGCCTTATAGTATTCTTTTCGAATTCTAATTAAGCCTGTTCTTCTCCTCTCGCGCCGGCACGGTTAAACTTAGTATACATATAAACAACCCACTCTTATGTGAGACGCGAGGAAAAGCATGCAGTAGCTCGTGTTGTATTATCCGACCTCACATTCTGCATATGGCCTAGCCTAGCGATCGGTTCGGATTTCGGCCACTTAGGATTTATACCGGGATTTATAATTGCGTAAACACTGCAACAAAGTGTTACAGTTTCCCTTTTGAAGTACTCTTGGTACAGTGGGTATTAATATTAAGCATACTACATCTCCCTCCTTTTGAAAAATAACGTAAGTTATTTTAATAAAGTTTTAATCATAAAATAAAAAAATAATTTAAAGGTATTTTAACTATTATGGCCATACTAAGTAAATTTATGAATAAGATTTTTAGCCTATCCTTATGAACTGTTTTTTTCTTATTTTTATTACCTGTTATTACTATGTTATCTCTACCCTTATTTCCGTTACTTTATACGGACCTATGTTTTAGATCTAACTTATACCCGTTTCGTTTTTTAACAAAACTTGTCACCCACGGATATATCTATACCCTTACATTCTATCTATTAGTTTATCCTATTCTTATTTGCCTTAACTAACTCTACTCTTTTATAAGCTACTTCTAATCTATACTTACTCTCCTTACATATCATCTATGTTATATATGGTTCTATCTATCTATACTATTAAGTTTATTAGAAGATTATTTGTCTTTCCAAAAACTAGCTAATGGACAAGTTATTGCATAGAGGGGCGGTGAAACAAAATACAAAGTATGGAAGCCATACGTCCCAATCAGTTTTATCAACCGATATAACGTATATACTCATTAAGAGTTCTAGACTCTCTATTTTCCAACTGTCTGGTGAGATCTGAGATTTTTGAATTTCAAAACAGTATATAACTGAATTCTTATATTCTGTTCCCATGTCCGTATAACGTCTTCATTGACCGTACTTTAAATAAAGATTCGAAAATAGCTTTAGCGACATATTGCATTTTTATTTGCAATTGTATGGCAACTAAAATTGTCAAATCAATATTAAAGTGACTACATATTATTACATTTTCTGACTTGGGAAGTGGACCAACATCCCTACACTCTGTCGAAAGATTTGTTGGGTATCAGTAATTAAGCCTTTAAAGATTACTTAACTTAAACCTTCCAAAAATGTTGACTTTGCCAATTTTAATCCATACTCTTGGATTGACAAACAACCTTCTTGTCTTTAAATTATCACCCCCCTCTTAAATTTAATTTTATTCCCATTATTTATATCCAAAATTCAAACCCACGGTTATTGCAACCGGCTTCGTCCAACCTTTGGATACCTAAATAACTCCAAGAAAAGTTTTTCTTACCACTTGAAACGACTTTAACTTCCAATTTAACGTCCCTGCTAAGATTGAAAGTTCCTACTATCTTTATACCGCGCCGTATTTGACTTACTTTTCTAATTCCAGTTATATTCTGTCTTTATCTTGTCGCCCTATTTGTCCTTACCCTTCAAATCTACTTGAGTATCTCTAGTCTCACGCGCATTACTGGGTACTTAAATAGTAGTTAAAGGTCTATGGTCAGTTTTTATTAGGAAGTGTTTCAATATATATGGTCTAAAATAAGAATTGCCCAGTATTAGTTAATTCCTCTCGGTAATTTATTACTCTCTCCTTTAGGAATATGGTATAAGCGATGAAGAGTCCATATGGTTTTGAGTAAAACCCTCCACATGCTTGTTTCTTCATCTGTATTATACAATTCTTTAAAAATCTGTATTGAAGTAAATGGGTTCAATTTTGTTTTTAAATACTCAAAAGCATTTTGACAACATTTGTCCATTCAAGAACATTCTTTTTACATATCTATTATTCCGTGAATAGTCGCAGTTTTTTATAAAGCGCCTATAGTAATTACAAAAGGCACAACGTCTACACTGTCCGCGTCAGCGGAACTGGGTAGTTCTCGATGACATCTATTTCTGTCATCTAAGATTCCTTTATCGGTGCATTTATGACCTAGAAAAGTCACTTCATGCATAAAAATGAGATTCTGGATAGCAGGTTAACCTACATTTCTCAAAAACATCTGTTAAGTTCTTAGAAGTTTTTCGGAACAACCATACAATAAATCATCCATAAAAGAAATCTTGGGTTCCAACCGAGAATCAGTCATCATCTCTGGGATTCATTCCAAAGGAACGGAAGCGATACAGCCATTGCTCGTTGAAAAGACGTTCTCTCTTTTCTAGAATTATAACCCTATAAGTCAATTATCTACCTTATCCATCAATGGAATTTACAGAATTTTATTATTTACATATCGTTATAATCGCCATTTTTTTCATTGACCCTGAAGATCTTAGGAATCTGTGATCAAGTCTCTTCCCCAACCTACTGTTTCTGTATCCTCCTACTGGGGCTCAATTTTATATATACCGGTTCTTCATCTTTTAACTCATTTTTGTTTAGAGTAGTTGATATTGATTCGGTTTCCAACCGAATCACTATACTGGGTCAAATGACGTACTTATTAGGAAATAAATAACCACTGCCTTTTTCCTATCGTTAAGATTTTATGAACTAACGTAGCAATCCAACTCAGTTATTTACTACTACCTGTCATTCGTCGTTTTAGTACCTTATAAAAGCATTACTAACGTTCTGGTATTTCAAAAATCCACGTACCTGATTTGGGTAGACCCTTCAAATAATTTTCGTATAACGGCTCTCAAGAACTGAGTTGTTCCAGAACTGTGAGATATCGGTACGTTAATTGAATTTTAAATTATTTGGTCTATTATAAGCCAATCTTCAGATGCTTGAAGTCTATTACAGTTGTATTTTTTTATGAAATCGATCCTAATATCCACGCATGAATGGGAAATTGGAAGCTACGATATAAAATCGTGTGGAATGATATACTTATTTGTTTGTATTTCAATCGAAGTTAGGCCTTGGGATTTTGTTATTTCGTCACTTATTCCCTTTATATCAATATATTGTCATTTTGGATATTCTCAAAAATATCCGAAGTCTCTTTTAAAACAGAAATGTCTCACCCGTGTCTATTAGAAAGACAAGATCTTTCCCTGTATTTACATTAATAAATGTAGCGAAAATTTTTGACTGAGATTAAGTAATATTTGACTTCTTTTGATTCTATATTCGGTTTGGAGCCCGAGATTTTGGGAATTCAGATGTTTTGTCCATTCCACATTGCCTTGGCTGTTGTTATTTTGGCTACGATTTCCGTTGCCACGGCCTCTATAGTTATTTCCTCTATTTTGGCCTTGATAGTTGTTGTTTTGGTAATTGTTGTTTTGGTTATTATTGTTATAATATAACCACGTGATTTCCTCTGTATTATTGTTATTGCCGTTCCACGAGTTTCCACGTCCTCGTTTTTGTTTATTTGGGTTATTGTTCTTGTAGTATAGGACATGTTTATTTCCAGTTCTTCGGTCAACTACTAACGAACTTGGAAACAGCTCATTCATGGTACTGAATACCTGCTTGCATGATAAGTTTTACCTTATCAATAGTGCAATTTTTATCATTCCTTGACTCTTTTGCGTGAGTAACTTCTGGCCAGCTCTAGAGGTAAACCGTCTGAGATATACGCTCCCTCCAAAGCTTTTGTCATCTGCTCTATTTCCTGTGTATACTGGTTACAGTTTTGTTGCGTTCTGTAGGTTCATCAGCTTTGCTGACAACACCTCTACAGTTTCGCCCTTGACATTGCCTTTCAGCCTAGTGATTACCTGGGAAATCGTTGTTTCATTTCCTATCAGGTTCCTGGCGCTCCTTTCAATTTTGTTTTTATAATAGATACTGCGAGTTGTTCGTGCTCGCCCTTTATTGACTCTACAATTTCTAATGCATCAATAAAACTTGTTAAGTTTTCACTTTACCATCAACACTGGTATCACTTGGATCCGTATTTATAAAATCAATGTTTGATTCCCATTGTTGTGGAGTTATTGTCTCACTTGGCTTTCAAATTCTGAGTCTTATCTTCTATATCGGTGTATACCCTGAATGGTTAATCTTTAGATCTTCCTCTTCTATTTTTGGTTTAGTTTCGCTAGTCTCTTCTGATTCTACTCACCTGTTCTAACAGAGTCTGGGTCAGGTTTGTTTGTAGAGTTCTGGATATTCATACGTTTGGTACCTCTATATCCAAATCGAATTTCCCTTTACCGATACTAGATTAACCGTAGTCTATCAGAAGCTTAGATACTTGTGACCAATGATCGGCATTTAATCTTTCCCTATTTCATATATTAGTATCCGCGCTTCGTTGAAACACTCTACTAATATTTCCACATTTTCCTAACTGTCGTTTTTTGTATTGGTCTATTCTACTAAGTCCTTATAGGATTTGTCGAAGGTCGTTTTAATTTCGCTTATTTCCTTATGCAAAGCATTCCAATCCATTATTTCATGGACATTGTTATTAATATGGCCATTGTTTAAATACGAATAAGTTCGAGTAATTTCTATTTTTATTTTGGAAACATATATGAATAAATCTTTATTAATGATATTATAAAATGATATTATTGAATTCTAATAATAAGGTGAATTTGTAACATGTTGTAATGGTTGTGGTTTTTAATTTTAAATTTTATCCAGGTCATTTGCCCGGCTCATATACCTTTTCTTTAGGCATCTGTTATGTAATTTATATATTTTATAAAAACAATTTGCAGATAAAATTACAACTACTATTATTAAAAGTACATGAACCCAATACAAATCAATATTTGTTGCCTGTACTTTGTTTATGACATTGCAGTGAATCCACTGTTTTTATATCCAATGTCATATTGGCTGTTGGTTCATATATTTTTACAATTGTTTCGTTGAATAGTCATGTGATAATTAATTTTATGTTTATTGGGTTTCTCTATTTTGTTTGCAATTGATGGTTTTTCTTTAGAATTTGTGTTCATATATTTCAAAGAGATTTCTATTTAAATGAATTTTCAATCTATTTCCATCAGTTGTTACAAATTCCTACCTAGTATGTCGCGTAGCTTTACGGGCTACGCTCTGTCGGGCAGAAAAATTCGGCTCGATTTTGTGATTTAACTTATTATTTAGAAACAAAAATATGCCTCGCAGGACATCAAAAAAAATTATGCAACGCAGTGCATGGTTTTATTCTGGATCTTGATGTCTTCTGGGATTGCTGTTTTTCCTCCTGGTCCACGTCAGCTGGTCGTCGCCTAGATGGGCTTGGCTGACGTTCCCTCGATGGCGTAGGCGGCTGTCTTGCCTCCCACACTTGTTGACGCTGCTGCTGCTGACCTGGGCCTATGGGCTCAGGCGGTACCGGTGCTGGCTTCGCACAGGTTTAAATCCCTCGGAGGTGTAAGGGGCGGACTGCCTCTCACACTAACTATTCTTTCTTTGCACACGTGTACTTGCAATGTACACTATAGAGCGGTCCAGGACAGTCGGCTGGGCAGCTTGGCTTTTTCTTAGGTAGACCTTTTGGAGATGGTGGCCTTATTTTTCCGCCGTTGGTTGTTTTTATTGTGGTTTGGTTAATCCGTTGCTTGCCGGTTTTTCCCATTTTGGTTTTTAGGAAATCAAGCTCTTCTTGTAGCTTCACTGCTGTTTCCCACGGTGGTGGTGGTTGATTTGTGTACAGTAGCCACTTCAAGTGTGCTACTTTTTTTTTGTATTTTGTGTTTAACACCACTTCGGCCCATCACTTGTTTTTTCTCTCGGTTCACTTAGTGTCTTTTCGTCTGCTGGTGTTTTTGTTGTCTTTTTTTTTCACTAGTTTCTTATGTTTTGAACAGCAGGATCGCTAGCTCTTCCATGTTGAAGTGTATGTAGTTTCCGTCCAGATACGAAACGTTACTTCCGAATCTTTTTCCCACGATGCAGTTCCACTTCGGACTGTATTTTTCGTCAAATTTAGTTTTTATGTATTCCGCTTTCTTGTAATCTTCCTCGAAGCTGTATGAAATTTTTGCGCATTCGATTGCGTCTTTCTGCATCTCCTGGGGCATATCCACCTCTTTCACGAAGATTTTTAGTTCTCTGCCCGGCTCCGTCATTTTTTTTTTTTTTTTTTTTTTTTTTTTTTTATAATTATTTATTTTTTCACATTACACTCAGCAGACCATGTCACGGTCGCCATATAATAAAAATGATAAGTCTTGGTCTTTTTAGTTTTAAGTTTTTTATTTAAAGTTTCATTTAAATCTTTTGTAGCGGCAATGGTGCCGCTTACAGTGTTCAAATCTCTCTGCCTTATAGTATTCTTTTCGAATTCTAATTAAGCCTAAGTCTCGTTGCTGCGCTGCTCGCAGGCAGCGGCAGAGACGGTTATATACTTATGTATACATATAAACATATGCCCACTCTTATGTGAGGAGCGCGAGGAATATATGCATGCAGTATGCTCGTGTTGTAATTATGCCGACGCTAGCACATTCTGCATATGGCCTGAGCCATAGCGATCGGTTCGGATTTCGGCCACTTAGGATTTATGACCGGGATTTATAATTGCGTAAACACTGCAACAAAGTGTTACAGTGTGTACCCTTTTGAAGTACTCTTGGTACAGTGGGTATTTAATATTAGAGCATACTACATTTCAAACATAAACGTAAGAGTAAGATTTTCTTTAGGAGTCACCAACAGCCATTCAACCTGACACGAATCTCTGCTTTCCAACCCATAGCTTTGATATTAATAATGCCAGTCTGACGGCGAAGATTCTCGACACGATTACCTCGTGGGTAATCACTGGATTCTGCCTGAATCCCGATTCAGGCATTTCCTTGACCAACAGTCCAACCAGAGTCCGGGTCTTTAAGCCATTTTTTATATCAACTAACTTGTGAAACTAACAACTACTCTGTGAAACGAGGTAAGTTTATCCCAAAACTCGACTATATTTATTGCTCCAAGTAGCCAATTTTCCTTCTAAATATCATTTATCCTTTGCAGGTGAAATAATTGCCATTCCGGTGATAGTTTTCAATTACTTGCAAAAGCCAGTGCTGGCAACTGTGACGATGGACAACTCCGAGCAGAAGTACGAGTTCGCTGAAGCCGTTAATGCCAACTCTGTGAAGGCCGTGCGCCAAAACCAGAAAGTCAAACGGGTTTCTATTCCTACTAACAGCAGCGTGAGCCTCTCATTCATGATACGCCCCAAGAAGGGGATTGACCTCATTGAAGATCAACGCCACTTCCACGCTGGCCGGAGACTCCATCAAACAGCTGTTGGAGGTGGAGCCTGATGGCGTGACCAAGTACGTCAACCGACCCATCCTTGTCAACCTGAACCAGAATAGTAGATTACACCGTCGGAGCCTGGAAGCCCCGGAGAAGATTCTGCAAGTGGAGATACCACCCAATGCTGTGCAGGACTCAAAAACAATAACGTTCGAGGTGGGTGGCGACATCCAGTCGTCAACTCTTAATAACTTGAATAATCTGGTGCGATTGCCTTATGGCTGCGGCGAGCAAAACATGTTCAACTTCGTGCCTAACATTCTGGTCTTTCGCTATCTGGATGCTTCCAAGAGCGAAAATCCCACGATAGCGACACAGGCCAGGAATTTTCTGGCTATTGGTTACCAGAGAGAGCTGACCTACAAGCACAAGGACGGCTCCTTCAGTGCCTTTGGCCAACGGGATGCAAGGGGCAGCACCTGGCTCACCGCTTACGTCACGCGCTCCTTCCACCAGGCTATTAAGTTCACTTACATTGATCCCAATATCATTACAGCCGGACTCGACTTCCTCGCGCGTCGAAAGAAAGCAAGCGGGGAGTTCCCAGAGCTAGGACAAGTAGTCCACAATGATCATGGAAGACCTTTGGCGCTTACATCGTGCAAGCGCCAAAGGTCTTCCATTATCATTCTTGCTTGCATTTTTCGAGAACCAGGTAAGATTTCAATTCGATAATCATTTCTTTACTAATTGATTTCTCAGCGCATCAGCAACGGGGGCTTCGCCTCCTCAAAGGACACGATTATGGGTCTGCAGGCCTTGTTGCTACCAAGGACCCGGAGTCCAGTTTCCGAATCACTCCCATGGTAACGGACTCACCCAGAGATCGCCTGGTGCTAGACATTTGTGCGGAGTACACTCCCAGCGAAGCGTCGCAGAGGGGCAAGCAATCCAACATGGCCCTCATGGAGGTCCAGCTGCCTTCCGGTTACGTGGCCGATGCCAACGCCTTCTACAAAATCCAGTCAGTTCCCCGCGTGCAGCGCGTGGAGACAAAGAACGAAAACTCCCTCGTGGTCGTATACTTCGAGAGCCTGATTTCCGGTAGTCACAAGTGCCTGACTGTGGAGGCGGCCAGGACACACGACGTGGCCATGCATAGACCGGCCAATGTCGTTCTCTACGACTACTTTGTATCTGAACGCAACTGCAGCGAGGAGTACCAGGTAGACTCATTCCTCTGCGACATCTGCAGGGGTTCCCACTGCGGACCGGGATGCTGAATAAGTGTTCGAGGATTTTAATTCATTTCCTTGCAATTTTATTGTCCAACTCATTTCTCAATGTCCAAGACAAAAATATTTTAATACATTCCATTTTATTTTTTACAAAATCATTGTTTTTATTTAAATTTCAATGTTGTGGTTTTCCAGCTCCTCCCTAATCCACTCTCCGTACTGCCTAACATCAGTGAAGGAGGTGGCATTCATTCCGGCGCTCCATGCTCCCACCAAGTGGTATCTGTTGTCCTCAGTGGGACAAACCAGTGGGGCACCATTTGCAACAACTGGCCTGTCGGATTTGATATAGCCATTAAACGTTTTGCCAGCGCTGTACGAGGCGGATGTAGTTCCCAAGTCCATTTTTATTTTAAGAACTATTTCCCGTTTCGGAACAGGGGTTTGGTGTGCCTGCCGCACATGCCAGCCAGAGACGTAGCAGTTGTCAAAATCAAGATCGGTGTCCTTGTCATTTAAGCACGCAGGTACTATGTGCTTTAGGTTTGGAAACGCATTTTTCAGAATCAAAATGGCCATATTATAGTTGTCGTCGTTCCAATCGAAACTTTTATGAATAATACGTTCCTGGACTTCCCGATTTACATGCGGCACTGGCTCTTTGTCCGTCCTAAGATCCCATTCACCGGCTCTAACAATCAGTTGTTGTTTAGGAAATAGGCAGGTGGCCGTGGTCAAGATCACTTTGTAGCTTATTAAAGCCCCGCTGCAGAGTAACTCTTGGTTCGTGTTGAGAATAGCCACCGCCCAGGGAAACTCGGCAAAGCTCGACTCCAAATCGCCGCCCCTTACAGTCATGAAAAGTCCGTCCACATTGGTGCGTCCACAAAGCTCGAAATTCGAGCCCATCGAATATTCATCCGGTAATAACTGCAAGGAAAAATATAATATTTGGCTTAACCAGAGTATAGAATAGATGAGAAATTTACGGTATATACCTAAGAGATCTCTCTCAGATAAGTGCAAGGATTCTGGTTTCTCTTGTAGGTGCAACGAATCTCTCCAAGAGAACAGGTAAACAATCAAATAAAGCATATCTCTAAGGAGAACGGGACACTCTCTGGCGAGCTCTGCTCTGCTTTGTACAGGTGATTAGGGAAGAGGTTATGGTTCAACATACTCACCACATCTTTGGGAGTGCAGCAGGTCTCGAGGTAGTGACAGACACTTAGAGGCGGTTCCTGGAGGTCAATAACAATCTTATTTCTTCTAGTTGTCGAGCACTGAGAACGTTTTACACATATCCTTTTCTTGTGCAAGCCGCAAGGCTTAACTGTAAAATCCGGCTTCGATGTTGTTGTTGTTGATGTTGTCGTTGTTGTTGTTGTGCTTGTTTTTGTTGTGGTTGTTGTTGTTATGTCGTGATGATTCTCAGCTCTTTCTGTTGTTGTTATTGCATTTGTTGTTATATCGGCTTCTGGTTTTTCAAATAATCTTTCAAACTCTGAATCTGAAATATGGTCCTTTGTTGTTTTTGCATTTGTTGCTATATCGGGTTGATTCTTAGCTTTTTGAAGCTCTAAATCGGATATATGGTCCGCATAACTACAATTAAGGAACATCAAAGCAATAAAGGTTATAAGCAAAAATAACTGTTCTGGTTTTAATTTTTTATATTTCCAAAGATCACCGAGAGTTTCAATTGAATTTGCCATGATAATTATGAAACGAATTCTCCGTAGAGAAGCTGTTAAAAAGAACAATTCGGCGCGGAGACTCGCTGGCTACTGATTTGATTGTTTTAAAACTGCCAAATTATACATACTATACATTTTTTATGAAATATTGTTCAGTTCGTTCTGTATTGTTCTGTACATACATATGTATGTACATATATAGTGGGTATTTATAGTCTTAGCTGATAAGCCTGCATTTATTAAAAACGAATTTTAAATAAACTAAAAGCTTTAATCGAAAATGAAAACATGAAAGTTTAAGGCAAACATAATCCTTGTCTTACTAATTTTCTGGACAGGTCAGCAAGAATTCAAGAGCAAACATTGGATATTTTATTCTTTAGGACTTCCCATCTACTGACCTTTAAAAATGAATTTTACAAGTAGAAACACCAATCATGGATAACAACATTCAAGCTTGAGCTTATATTGGTAGAATTACTATACTGTATACAGTTGCGAGAATTTTGATTGAATTCCTAAAAAATCGAACTGATAATGACAATGGTTTAAACTCGCAAAGCGTCTGGATTACGCTCTAAACCATTTCACTCCGAGTTCCCTACCAATGGCGCTATTGTGGGTGCTGCTCTTGGGGCTGCTGATTAGCTGTGACGCTGGCGGAAGACTGAGTCTGGGCAAGAAAGTGCTTAGGCAGGCAACTGGCCTTGTCAAGTACAAAGTTAGCAGCCTGGACCGGAAAATTGGGAGCCAGTGACTTCCCATGGCGGCGGCGCGCTGATCGCGACTAACGCGGACAGTATGACCTTGCCCTGCTTATCGCTTTCCAATGCAGGCAAACACCCGGACAGTGTCTCTGCCCTCGCAGCAGACGAGCTTTGTGGGCAGGCACTGCTTCTTCAACGGCTGGGGCCCGATGGAGGCACACTCGGAAGACTACCCAAACGTGCTCAAGAGGGTGGACGTGAACATGATACTATAGACACGACCGTGTGTCAGCTGCACTTGGCTGGCACCGCTAGAACCCCCGGCATCTACACCGATGTGTCCCAGATGCGCAGCTGGACCATCTGCTGGGGTTGAAGGGCAGGGGCAGTGAGAATATTATAATATAAATTTAACCATTTTAAAATTATCTTAAAAATAAAATAAATAAATAATTTAAAAATAATAAATTTTATGTAATTCATGATTTCATAAGTTCATAAAAAAATAGTATATATGTATATAGTTTTAAAGCTTAAAGTGAATATAGTACGTACACTTGAAAAGCTCTTTAAAAGGCAACCAGAGTCTCCCATAAAATATGTTCATCAAAGCATAGCTCGTGAACTCAGCTGTCATGACAGCTCAGCGGTGGAAGGCCGATTAAATACCTGCCGGCTATTTTAGCAAATTCAAGTTGACTTTGAGAGAACTAAGCGAAAAAAGAGCAAAATGACGTATTAAAAACTGTTTTCTGGCTCGGGCTTCCGTTGCCTGATGAATGAGCTGCCTGCACAAGGTTGGCATCGTTTGACAGCTGCAAACTGGGGGCAGGGCGCAGCGTCCCTTTCCTTCCCCTCGTTCCTGCAATTTGAGCAGACGTTTTCTAATAAACATTAAGTTGACATGAAATACACGCCAAACAAATGAAGCAAATGCATTTCATCCCAGCCGCGACGTGGGCGTGGCCAGATGCTGGCTAATGCCGCCCATCCCCCCCTTTCAGACCGACTCTCAGCGCCGGCACCGCAGGATATGTTTACAAATTGAAAAATATAGCTGGCGACCGGGAGAACGTGCTGCGGGAAATGAACAGTGGTTGGGAGAGCGTTACAAAATGTATAAAAATAAAATATAAAAACTTGTAATTAAAGCTGAACAATCTAAAGATGTAATTAATGCATAGCATAATACTCTCTCTGTAGAGTTTAAAGTCACAAACATGTATGCAAGGTTATAATATTGCACAGCCGAATACATTATCGCAATTTTAAATATAATTTATTACTCGTAGCTTTCTTATAAATATTTCCACAGATCTCGGTGCAGTAGCATCATTTAGACTAGTCCTCCTGCAAAAATGATTTGTTACATGGGTCAGTTGGCAATGGGTATCGGACTTCCTACAAGTGGACCGTCGACGTGCCGCGCTGCTTTCCACGAGCATGGCTCTTACATTCTGATGCCTGCATACATAAAGCCTTTTGTGAAGAATATGGCAAACTGTGCAGAGGTACATATATTTGCGGTTAAAAAATATTTCCTGCAGGAAGCTAGCCGGAGCAGGGAAAATCTGACACGAAACATTTGCGTGACAAGCAAAATGTTGCCACATCCTGGGGAATGCGTCGTAGGAGGGGCCGTAATGCACTGAGGGGCCAGCTTTCACGTCCCGAGCATCTCAAAAGGACCCAGAAAAATAATTATGGCCCAAATCACAATATTCCAGGAGAGAAAGGCAAGGGAAACAAAAAAAGGAGCACAAATTAGGAGTGCCCACAGGCCGCGCGGAGATGGCAGCCGGCAATGTCAGTTGCAGGGGGAAACCGCCCGGCAGCCGGCAATTTTCTGTAGCCATGACATTGAAAATAGAAAACTTATCATAGAGTGTCGACAGGGATAGGCAGTGAGATTGATTATGAATATATAAAGCATTTCCCAGCAGTTAGAATAACTTTCAAAAAATTATGCAGCCCAAGCATTTATATATTTTTTTTTATATTTTATCTACATGATGTTTACTTTGAGTAATAAATTAAAGCTACAGACAACTACTTAATCTTTAGATTTTACAAATCGTATCGTCTTAAATTAAGTCCCAATTGGATTGTAACACTTAATTTTGCGCCAGGCAATATTAGATGTGCCCTATGTCTACCACGATTGAATCATTATAACTTAGATATCCGTATACTCTATCTAAAATTAAATAATACAATTTTGCGCCAGGCAATATTAGATGTGCCCTATGTCTACCACGATTGAATCATTATAACTTAGATATCCGTATACTCTATCTAAAATTAAATAATACAATTATGCGGCAGTTAAGTTGCTTTTAGATTGGTGGAATAGGTTTTAGGTTAAGCTTGGGTTTTAGGTTTTTTTTATTGTGTCTTGGATTTGTTTTGTATGTATTTGTTTTGGGTTGCTTTTTGATAAGTTTCGGTTTAGATTTGGGTTGGTTTGGTTTCCGGTAAATTTTATATGAAAACTTAATACTTTGTGCGCATCTTTGACCGAAAAGCAATCACTTTAAAATTTATTACCGATATCTTTATAATGTGTACATAAAACAAAAATGTATAAATGGTATATGTACTGTATAAATAATATATCTAATATATCTAATATATCGATGTTTTTTAATGGGAAATAATGAAAAGAAATTCAGGTAGACATGGGAAAGAACTTTTGGCTTGCCTGAGGACAAAACAAAGCCAACAAAAGCAAACGAACAGAGACAGCCGTCAGCCAGCTCTAATTTGGCAATGTCAGATTGACAACAATTAAATTTGCTCTCCTCCACCCGCCCAATGAGATGGCCAATCAGCGCCTCGTTCCACCTTCTCAGATGTCGTCGAGCTGTGAAATTGTTGACAGAATTCAAATCAGTGCCGCAGGACCAAATGCTGCAGCGCATCGTCAGGATAATGCCGCTGATGGAAACGATGCTGTCGCGCCAGCAACGTCTGTGTCATAAATGTCACTTTCAATTTCGGTGGCTCGGCATGCAGGCCCGACCGGTGGGTTCGATTAAAGCGTGTCCTGAATGGCAAATCAGCTAATCGTCGTTCGGTTGCCTTTTGCGAGATGCCTTCGCAGGAAACGCATATTTAATTATGTCAGTGGGATAGCTGATGTGCATAATGGCTTGATAAGTCACGGGCATGCTGTTTAAATATACAATTTCCATTTTGAGACATTTCAATTCAATAAGTTTGTCTTGTTAGCATCACCAGACGTGTTACACACATACTAGACTGGAAATCTAGAAGCATATTTTCTATTTTTATTTTCGAGGAAATAAAAATTACCTTGGAGGTTTTAAACTCTAAAAGATACAAGAATGCATGCATTTTAATGTTTTAAATATTTTATAAATATTACCCACATTATAGCTCACTGTAAGCACTGCATTGATTCCAGGAAGGAACACAGTGTCGAAGGACTCGGTGTCATCGTTCCCAACTTCCTTTCTGGCAATGTCTGGGCCGGCAATGAGTGCTTCCGGCTTCCTGCCTCTTGATTCCGGCAGCTCGACTATCTCTAGACAACTGGAGAAGCAACTATAACTGTCGGCAAGTTGGCTTTATTATTTCCACACTGTTGAATATGCATATAAAAAGCGAATCGGTTCCCTTAACGACCAGCGCCCACTTGGGTTGTTCCTCGGATATTCGGCGCTTCGGTGGCTCGGCGGCCGGGTCCTTTGTACTGCTGCCAAAGGCCAAGGCGGCCCCTGGAGGATGGGGACCATCCCTAGGCCGGTGCATTATCACTTGCCAGCCAAGCAAAATATTGTGGGTGCATTAAATATTTTCCCTCCTGCCGCAGGACAAAAGAAACGCTTCACAAACTTCGGCAGCGAGCTGCACGAACTATGCGGGCATGAGATGAGCTAAGGGCTCTGGTCTCGGCCTTTGTCTGCGTTTTATATTAAACTATTTATGCTATCGCTGCAGTCGGTCCCCGGCTCCCGGTCCCCCATTTCCGCTATCCCCAGCCCTTGGATCTCGGCCCTTGGCCGCCGGATCTCGAGGAGTGCCGGCTCGTTGGCGCTGGAAAGCCAAGACTCGAAAATTTACCTACGACAGCTGGGTTTGTGTGCCGCATTTTTATCGTGCAGCATTTTGCGGGGGAATTTATGAAAAATTTAAAACAATTATGTGGCTTTAGCCGCACTATCTTGGCAGCAGGAGGGGTTCCCATTGATCGCTTGCCTGGTCAGTTGGTCGGCACAAGAACATTTTTGTGGCATTTTTCGTTGCCTGAGCTGGAAAATACGAAAAGTAAAATGTTCATTGATTGGCTTGGAAGAATCTGGGTGCTTGGGGAAGGAGATATATGTTGATATTATTAAAAAATATAAATATCAGTTTCAATTATTGTATTATGCACCTCATAACGCTGCGCTCTTTTTACTATTTTGAGCTTGTTGTCCTCTTAGCAGCCCGGAAACTGGAGTTTTTTAATTCAAAAACCATAACCCTGAATGGCTGCTAAACAGTGGCATGCGATTTTGAAATTGACCGCCACATCCGATCCGATCCGCAATTGTGATGCATTTTAGTGGCCGGAAATAGTGGCAAATGTAGCGGCATAGGCACATTTCGGGAGATTGCGGGAAGTGGGGCTGAAAAACTTAATTAGCCGGTCGCAGCCCGAAATCCAATTGGACGATGATTGTTGCACAAAAGAAGCCATGGCTGAAATTTCGGGCAATTGTCTCCAGGGAAAATCAATTGCACCAACCGGCAGCCAGGAAGCCCTTATATAGCATTGGGCCCCGGGTGTGAGGCGGATTGTTTGTGTGCGAGCTGTGTGAGCCTGTCAAACAATATTGCAGCAGAGAGATTAGTTGCTTATTTTGACAGTAGCTGTCAGTGTTGCATTTAGCCCCGGTTCCGGGTACAGAGCTGCCTGGATCCCGGCCTGGGTAAACAAACGAAAATATCCTCGGCTCCGGTTTCCTTTTGCATTGGGGGTTGGGCAATGGATGCTGGGCGGTCCATCCTTAGCCGGCTGAGGATGATGATTCCCATATCTCTGGCGCTGCGAGTGCATGCTCTTCTACTCGAGTGCCCTGCCCCCTGTCCCTGCCCCAGCCATGCCGCATCCGCATCCACATCGAGCTGAGTTTTTCTTTGGCTTCTTTCATTTTTCATGCGCGCCAGCTAAGCTTTTAATTAAATGCAAGAAAATTCAATTTTAATTAAAATTTCTCAAAAGTCTCTGGCCTGGCACTGCATACGGATAGCGCAGCGATTGAAGGGGATAAAGGGGTGCGGATGTGGATGCAGATGCGAATGCGGATGAGGATGAGGGCTAGGTGGGGTTTTGGGCGCTTGTCCTGTTTTCGATCTGGGCTGTTCGACTCGAGTGTTTGCCAAACGTGTAAAATTGAAAATTAGGAAATCGAATTGTAATGCCACCAGGGTCGGATGGGGACGGAAAGAGTCCGGACAAAGCGGCGGACAGGGGCAAGTCATCAGGCACACAAAGGCAAAATCGTAAAGTAATTGGAAATGAAAATTCATTTAGGGTCCAAGACCGAGATGAACAAATGCGTTGGGAAAGGGCTGAGGGGCATAAAGCAAAATCTGATGGAGCCCTGGTCCCATCGGGTGCCCTCCAAACAATGATCACACCCCACCGACAGAGCTACACCCACATTTTTGCACTAATTTCGGAGGTTCAGAAATGCTTAAGTTGTCCCCCTTAAAATATACATTGTTCTTAGTGATCACATCAAATATTTTACATACATATTTGTAATTAAATGGTATTTATGTTATGTGAATCTATAAGTTATATATATTGACTTGATACAATATATTTCGATAAATATTTATAAGTGTTTCTTTTCAACCATCATTATGTTTTTCCCTCCAATTTCCGCTGTGTTATCCAAATAAATTCATGCTGTGAACCCTAAAATGTTGTGTCTTTAAGGAAGGAAGGACCTGTTTTGGTGGCCAAAAGTCATTTTTCAAAAGTTTTCAAAATAATTTTTTAAACATACACTCCTCGCCACTAGAATAGGACACCCCTTCATACTCATATTTAT
The DNA here is from genome assembly GCA_035045905.1 of Drosophila anomelani. NCBI lineage: Eukaryota > Metazoa > Arthropoda > Insecta > Diptera > Drosophilidae > Drosophila > Drosophila anomelani. Next base: position 190,455 of record JAWNOO010000148.1, on the reverse strand, counting down.
TCCGCCATACCATCCAAATAAAGAGAGATACAGAGAAAAGTTTTTTTTGACTAATAAAGTATATTTTATTGAGATAATATAAACAAAAGATAAATTTGTTTCGTTGCCTGCAACTAACTAAAAAAAATATATATTAAAATGTCTTCCAATTTCGGGCACGAAATTTTGCGCCACTTGAATAGGACATGTGTTAGTTTTATACTATTTCTCGGCGGGAGGAGTCATACAATTTTTTCTTCGAACTTATTTTGTGAGTTTTTAGTAAAATACGTTAAAATGCCTTAAAATGGGTCGTAGTAAAGCCTTAACTGAGGAGGAAAAAGGTAAAATTCAAGCGTATAATGGCGCTGGCTTTTCGATTGCGAAAATTTCCAAAAATATTGGGCGGAGCCGGAATGTTATATCCTTATATTTAAGAAATACATCAAAATATGGAAATAACATGAAAGGACGAACAAGGAGTGTGCTCACTAGTGCGGCAAAAGCGGCTAATATTGAGAAAAGCGTCCAATTCGCACGACTCTGTGGCAAAAATCAAAGAAAAGGCTAGAGTTAAAGCCAGTCTTACAACTATACGACGTGTTATTTCAGATGCTAAACTTTTGAAAAGACTAAAAATTAAAAAAAAAAACCCCTTAACCCGGCTCGTAAAGCGCAATGCTTCAGTTTCAGCCGTGCACATGTCACGTGGGTGGCCGAATGGCGGCGAGTGGTCTTCCCCGATGAGAAAATATTTAATTTAGAAGGACCGGATGAATATAGCTACTATTTCCATGATCTCCGTAAGGAAACTCATCATTTGGATAGGCTCCACAGCAGAGTTGGGGGCGTTATGGTTTGGGGGGCCATTTCCTATTATGGCACCTACAAGCTCATAGTTGTGCCTACTACAATGAATGCGTTGGCTTTCAAGGAAATATTGAAAGGGGCATTTTCGCACTTCCAAAATCTTTTTGGACCTCTGTCGTGGACTTATCAACATGATAATGCGCCAATACACTTTGCAAGAGTTGTAAATCAATACATACAGAGCCAAAATGTGGAATTATTGAACTGGCCACCATATTCACCCGACCTAAACATCATCGAAAATGTTTGGGGATGCTTAACCCGTGAAGTTTATAGGTCGGGCAAACAATATTCGAATATTTCCGAACTAACCGAAGCTATCAAACAGCTTGGGAGTCAATTTCGCAAAAGTATTTGGAAAAATTGTATGCATCCCTTCTAGGAAGGATGTTCGAAGTTCTGGAGCAGAAAGGTGGATCAACACACTATTAAAATTTCGTATTCCTAATAAAAAATACTTAGTAGAGCTTAAATAAAAACTTTTGTTTGGTTAAAATACACGATAATCAACAATATTGTAATTTATGTTTAAGTGTCCTATTTAAGTGGCGCGAAATTTCGTGCCCGAAATTGGAAGACATTTTAATATGTATTTTTTTTAGTTAGGGCCTCGTTGGGACTCGAAAACAAAAAAAAAAAAACAAAAAAAAAAAAATCGGACCAGAGGGTTTATACTAAGTGCTTGGGGGTGTAAATAGTAGGAGTTGATCGTATTGTACTTGTAGTTTATGTATTTGTGAACCCTTCCACAAGTTAAATGTTAAAGTGAAACCTAATTTTTAAATAGAGAAACAAAAATAGTTTCACCTAGTTTCACCATAATATTTATACTGTGTTATTAACCATTTAATTCTTGTTCAAATGAATGTAGTCTCAAGGTGCACTTTTGCGCACTTTTGGAGAAATTTGAATTTTTCTGAGATAACCTTTTATTGCTCAAGCCGGCCATTTTTATACCATGTACCAAAGGTACACAGGTATTATAGTTTTGTGCGAGTGCGATTTTCTGTAACAGGCAGAAGGAGGCGTGGCAGACCCCCAAAAGTTACCTAAATATTGGTCAGGACCACTAAAGGAGTCGATATAGCCATGTCCGTCTGTCCGTCCGTCCTTCCGTCTGTCTGTCCGTCTGTCTGTATGAACGCCTAGATCTCAGAGACTATAAGAGCTAGAGACACCAAACTTTGGATTTAGACTTCTTATATCTGCACGCAGATCATGTTTGTTTTAAATTTTTGCTGCTCCCCTTTTTGGAGGAGCTATTTGAAAAAAACGTATAACTCCGAAATTTATAAAGTTATGTAAACTATATTAAAAAGCTTAATGCATTTTATCAAAATACACAGACTGTCCCAATTTTATTGCGATCGTGCCATAAATAGCGGAGATATAGGCTTTTTACTTTATACACATTACGTGTACAAGAGGCAGCCCAGGCAGAGGGCTCCAAATAAATCAAAACGTTCATTAAACATTTTACTTATGTTCACATTACTATGAAAATAAGATAACTCATTTTGAATTGGTTGGTGGTGCAGCTGGCTAAGCTGAATCTTTTTGAAATGTTAGTAGTCACGGGTTCGAATCCCGTCAGCGACGAGAGAAAAGTTTTTTATTTTTAGCAAATTTTTTTTTTTTTTTTTTTTCCAGTAAATCAAAATAATTACAGTATTTAATACTAAGAAATAAAAAAATGCAAGCAAAGAACTATACTTAATGTTTTGAAAAAATTCCTTATGCCTGGGGTTGATTCGAACCCAGGCCAATTGCTTACAAAAATGTATGTGTAGTTTTACCCACTGAGCTATCGACTTTGCTCTTGAATGTGAAGACATTTGCATTATATCTAAATTTGTCTCCGTTTTTTTTTTCTTATTATCTTTCTTTTATATAATTTTGGGACGCGCCTTGTAATGGTACATGGTATTCTACTGTCGGGACACCCGACTGTATGTCCATCTTGTTGCTACTCTAAACAGCAACCAAATCGGTGTTTTTAACAATAAAAGGCCGTAAAATGCTTTTTTTTCGAAATGGAAAACGAAATAAATGAATAATTAAACTAATAATTAAAATAAAATATAAGTTTTAACCTTTTGAGTATCATGAAATTTGTTCTTTTTCGATTTAGCTGCACTTATGGAAAAACACAGAAATTCGGCATTTTAGTCTGATAGTTCCTACGGAAAGCGTTATCCGATTTAGCTCAAAATTGCTACATAGTATTAAAAAAGCAACAAATTTCCGCTCCTAAAATTTCATTAGTTTATCTTTAGTTTTACCCGATCGTTCCTATGGGAGCTTTAGAATATAGTTTCCTGATCCGAACGATTTTCATACCATATGTGCGTAGGGACAAATTATGACGATATGTTAAGTTTTATGTCGATATCTCCAAAACTGGCCGAGTTATTAGTTAAGGCCACCAAAACCAGTCCGCGGCCCCATAGTGCGTCGTGAAGGAATATGCAAGCCCATATGCAACTCAAGCCCTATAACTAATCCACACGTGACTGTCAATATTTTGGCATTCGGCAAAGGGGCTGCGGCCAAAGTTTTGAGTCAAAGTTTGTTAGCCCCCAAAAGCCGGGCGGCTTTTGTGAGCATTTTGCACATAATTTAAGCGCACACATCCCGTCAGTCATAAATTACACATATTACATGCACGTATAAATCGCAGGCCAGATACGAATACGTATCCGTATGCGTTCGCGCAGCTATATGGCTGTTCGAGGCTGTGCCAAGAGTGCGCCAGCAAACTGGTACCAAAGTGCTTAACATACTTTTTGGCGCTCGGCCCGCACACTTGCCCATACATGGGCAAATCGACACACGCACGTATCGCAGAAAGTTGCTAAACTTCCTCTGCCAGCCGGCAGCCCCCCGAGTGAAAGCTGGAAAGTAAGTCAAGACGCTGCCAAGACGTCCCGCGAGTGTAACTTTTACTTTTGAATCGCTCCCTTATAATAATCCCCGAATCCGGAGCCGCGGGTGAACTGAAAGCACTTAGATGTACATATTTCCATCGATTCGATCTGTAAATACCACAGATCATTCGCAGCAAACGTGATTCATTTATATAGCAAACACACCAATCTAGGAGCAAGTTTAAACAACAGTACACTTTCATTGAATGGTAACCAAGGCCCTTTTTTGTCAGAATTCCTATAAATTATCAGTTTCTATAAAATTATAAAATTGTATTTCCTTTTGCAGAGCCTCAGGTCTGCAGACAAGTGGAAATTATTAAATCAATATGTCGATATGTCCCCTTAGGCTTAATGGATTCCTGCACCCACTGCTCCTTCTGGTCATCTGCCATGTGGCGGGCTTAGCAAAGTCGGTTTCGCTCTACGACCAGCCACGACTACCAGGCTCTGTGGTGCCGTACCATTACGATCTGAGGATAATTACGCACCTGGAGAACGCGACACACCCTCACTACGAGGGAACAGTGAAGATCTCGCTTTACGTGCAAAAGTCCACAGCACAAGTGGTGCTCCATGTCGGTGATATTAGGGTGGAAACGCTGAATATCAGCCTGCTCAAGTCGGATAATGAGCAGCTACGAAAGGTCCAGTTTAACCAGAATCGACAATATATGATTTTGAACTTCAACAGGCGCCTGATCATGGGCCGGACCTATGTTCTGAGCATCCCTTTCGGCCGACGCTTGTCGGGCTCCTGCAATGATGGTTATTTCATTGGCAGCTATGCAAATGCAAAGACAGGGCAAGAGAAGTAAGCATTTTCACGTTTTAGGGTCCCAAAACCTGACCCACTCACCTCATCCTCCCTTGCAGCTTGTACTCGCTGAGCTTCTTCGATCGGAAGTTAATCAGAAACACCATTCCCAGCTTCGATGAGCCCTCCCTTAGGGCAACCTTTAATGTCACAATGGGTCATCACAAGCGCTTTCAGAGCTTCAGCAATATGAAGGTCCGAGTAATACTGCCCAAGTAAGTTTCAGTTTATTTTTCTTGGGGGCTCCTTCCAACGGACTCATTCGTTCCTTTAATCAGCCCGGATTTGCCTGACTATGTGTGGTCAGTGCACGAGGTAACACCCCCGATTCCCCCCCACCTGCTCTCCCTCTCCGTGAACAACTTCACCTGCAGCTTCAGTCAGTCAGTCAGCTCGAATCCAATGCACTTCCGAACCTGCTCGCGGCCCGGCGACGTGCCCGAGACCTCCTTTGCCGCTCATGTGGCGCCGCAGCTGCTGCATTTCTTTGAGGAACGGCTGGGGGTTCCCATCCCGCTGGACAAGATCGACCAGCTGGTGGTTGATAATATTGACGTGCCGATGACGGAGAGCCTGGGCTTTGTCGTCTACCGGAGCAAGGAGATTCTGCATCTCGACGAGGGTTCAATGACGCAGGCTAAAATGCTAGCGCTCCAGATGATTGCCCATGGAATTGCTCACATGTGGCTTGGCAATCTGATGAGCATTGACTCGTGGTCAGATCTCTGGCTTAGGGAAGGCCTTAATGGCTACTTCGAGAAACTGGGCGTGAATCATCTGCAGCCGGGTTCGGGGCAGCGTCTGCTGTTTCGTTACCGTAATATGGCCTTTATGAATGAGGCGCAGGTGGGTGGTTTGACCCTGGCCCCCTTGACACCCCAGGCTACCCCTGCCCCCTTGGCTCTCAGGGCCGCCAAGCTTGAGGCGGCCAACTTCCAAAAGGCTCAGGCCCTAATGGCAATGGTGAATGGCTTCCTAGGCAATGAGACCTTCTTCGACGGCATCCACCGGCATCTCCTGCAGAACTCCTTTTCCGGCAGCACGCCCGATATCTTCTGGCGATCGTTACAGTTGGCCTGGGAACGGCAGTCAAAATCCCCGCCCATCGAGGAGAACCTGAAAACAGTTATGGACACGTGGACCCATCAGGCAGGCTATCCGCTGGTGACGGTCAGCCGAAATGACACTGCCGTGTTCCTCACCCAGAGTCATGCATTCAACGAGAGCAGGCCGGAGCGGTGGTGGATCCCCATCACCTTCACCACTCAGGCGAATCCAAATTTCGTCGATGTCCAACCCAAGGCCTGGATGAGTCCTCTCGAGAATGTCTTACCTTTAAAGGTCTCGGTGCCCCAGGATCAGTGGATAGTCATTAATTTGCGCGCCATGGGATACTATAGAGTCCAGTATGACGATCACACCTGGGAGCTGTTGGCCACCACTCTCTTTGACGACTTCCGCCGAATTGACGTCCTGAGTCGAGCCCAAATCGTCAGCGATGTCCTGTTCCTGCACAAACACCGTCAGCTTAGTTGGACCACTACCGTTAATGTGCTCAAGTATATGGTTGATGAGGACGAGCAGGAACCCCTGATGGCTTTCGTTGTGGGCTTGACCCATGGCTACTGGGGCTTCAAGCCGGAGAATTCCATGTCCATAGCTGTAAGTGCCAATAAAGAAACAAAACTATTAATCCATATTCACTCATAATGATTAAACATGTAGAACAGGGAATAAATATCAACATCATAAGTTACAGCATTAAAATTAAATTAAATTGTTTGTTACAATCCTTATTTTACATAGGGAGTAAATTCATATCACTTATGACTTTGGCATCGCGTTAATAGTAAATACCGTGTTTCGCTTTGTTTTAAGCTGATGTTTTAAATAGACTCCTGTTCCTGTTTGCTATTATACCGACTCCTTTCTTTGCAGAAATGGCTGGGTATCGCCGGCAAATGGTACGCAGAGTTCATCTGCAACACGTTCGACCAATTCGTGTTCAAGCAAAATCTGAATAGCATCGACTAAAAGCGGGCTGCGAGGAAGGTTCAAGACTCAGGACCGCAGGATAATGGCCAGGACCAGGCTCCACAACCAGCTCGTTTCGCCTTCGCCGCGAAAGGCAAAATGAAACCGCCATCAATGAACCGCAATTGTATTTGTTTGCAAATAACTGAGCGTTATCTGAGACTATTTATCTTTATCTGCAACAACAGCAAAGGCAGCTTCGCACAACGCCAAGGGACACTGCCACAGCATCCGGAAGTGGGCATGGCCTGCTAGGAACTGGTAACTGGTTACTCACTCCACCTCCACTTGCCAGAGTCAAGGCGCCAACTGAAATAATGATGCAGGCGAAATAACAATAAAAGCGGCACTGGAAGATGCCCGGGCGGAAGTGGAGGACAACATCGATGCTCCTTTTACGTGGTGGGGACAATGCCAGACCCCTAATGCTGCAGCATTACCATGGCAATGCAATGGACTTTTGCTGCTCGAGCGTCGTATCCGAATCGGTCTTTAAGTCTTTAAGGATAATGCTAAATTTCCTCTTCGTCCTTCTAGAAATTGCACGTGTTTTTTGTTGTTTGTAAGCAGCCAGTAATAGTGTTGTATGGAAATACATAAATGCAGATATATAAATAAGAAAGAATAACCTTTTTTTAATTTTTAATTTAAAATATATTATACTTATTTTATGAAATCATCACAGCAATATTTTCTCTAACGGCAAATCGAAAATCCAATATCCTCGGCAGGGTATGCAAATGGGAAGTGAAAACAAAATCATATTTTACGCGTAATGAAATTTAGGCCACAGACAAAGCTCAGACGGAAGCGAATTGCGCCTAAAACCATGCAAATTAAATTTAATGGAAAACGTATTACCATTTTTCGTTTTGGGTGTTTTTCCTTTGCCCCCAGGCGCTTTGTCGTTATTTCATGGCCAGGAGCAAGACAAATATGTATAAACCTAATTTGACGGTATGCATTAATAACATTGTTTACTACAACAAGTTGGGGCAGATGCCACAAATAGAAGGCTTAGCTGTAAATATGTCCAAGGCCAGCGTAGTCTCAAAAAGTATGTATTGTTAAATCACGTTTAAAAAAATTTTTTTACATATTTAATTTATTTTGTGGCAATCCCCTTTGAGGTGAATTTAATTTGATTTGTATGCGATATTTAAATGACTAAAAGATGAATGTGAATTATTTTTTGAATTCCCTTTGTTTGTGTCCATGTTTGATATGGAAATTCATTAAGGTTGCTATTTATTTTTGTCATTGTTAAATAAAAGGCTCCAAACCATTCACTTTGTGCGCAATAAAAACAAAAGTCTTGTGCTTTATTACAAAAAAAAATCAATTAATGTAAAAGCAAGAAAAAAGTCATTGTGTCAGACCAGGTCATAATACTGTACTGAATGCAGTTGACAGCTTTATAATGACGTTCATTACGGAAGCGGGCAATTAATTTCTCTTATTTCCCAGGTGCAGCCCATGAAAGGTAATAGTTTCAAAGGCCTAAAGGTACCCCGAAATAGGAGAATGTACCAAAAAAAAAAGTATGCCTTAAGTTATTATTTGTAGGCAACAAAATAAAACAATAAATTTAACATTATTTCAAAGAGATGCAGTAAGGATTTTCCATGTTTGTTTTTACTTTATTCTCACGGCATATATGAACTTATATAACTAAAATCCTACCATTTTGCCATTCCTAAACACTTGACACATTCCCAGTTATCTGGAATCGGAACCTAAAGCCTGTGAAAACTTTGCTCCTTCAAAGGACTAACACTCTGGCAGTACCAGAAGCAGGATCAGCCCTCAGAAAATATACAAGCACTCATTGGGACACGAATACGAGTTGTGTTGAATTTTTTGCATGAATTATGCAAAGGAGTTTGTTCAACTGTTGTGGGTGAGACTGAATTCCGGGTATCCCTGGCTCCCACAAAGGGAATTCTTAAATGGGATTTGGGAAATCACAAACCAAGGAAGGCGGAGAGTACGCCTTAGAGATGGGGGAGAGGAAATTAAAAGGAGATGGCAAGGAGAAACGGCTGCCAAATGATTTTTTTCGCTTTGATGGCATATCCAATTGCATTTTGGTTAAGTAATACTATATATGAGGACTCTACGCAGCACACGTACTAGTATATGGTTGTGCACTGAAAATAATGCTTTTTTATAGGAAAATCATTATATAATAACTTAGTTTCTAGCTTCAATTTGCAAGAAGAACAGTAAACACTTTAAATGAAAGTTAAAATATTATGTATACGCCCTGAACGGTGAGGCTGGCGGCCATAACTAAATCTAAAATCAAATGAATTTAATATTTATACCCTTGCAGGGTATATTAGTTTCAGTCAAAAGTTTGCAACGCAGTGAAGGAGGCATCTCCGACCCTATAAAGTATATATATTCTTGATCAGGATCAACAGCCAAGTCGATCTAGACATGTCCGTCTGTCCGTCTGTCCGTTTCTTGGCAAACTAGTCCTTCAGTTTTAAAGCTATCTGAATGAAACTTTGCAGTTAGGCTTCTATATACTCTCACTCGTACATATGTCGGAACGGGCCGGATCGGACGACTATATCATATAGCTGCCATAGGAACAATCGGAAAAATCTACGAAAAGAAATTATAACTTTGTCAGTTTTCAACCAATTTTCACCAAATTTGATATTTGCCCATTTAGTATTATTTCCGAATTTCGGGTTTAGTTTTATGAAAATCGGCTGACTATATCCTATAGCTTCCATAGGAACAATCAGGAAAATAAAAGAAAAAACCATAACTTTGTCAGTTTTCAACATATTTTCACTTAATTTGATATTTAGCCATATTTTAGTATTTCTGTATTTTGATTTTAATTTCATGAAAATCGGCTGACTATATCCTATTGCTTCCATAGGAACAATCAGGAAAATAAAAAAAACCATAGCTTAGCCGTGCTTCAAACCATTGCCATCAAATTTGAGATTTGGCAACAAATTATTATTTCAGAATTTCGTTTTTAATTTTTTGTTTAAACTCTGCAAGGGTATACAAACTTCGGTGAGCCGAAGTTAGCTTCCTTTCTTGTTTTTATTAATATCAACGCCTTGAGTAATTTATAATTTATTAATTTAGTTCGCTATTTTATTCACTGTGTATTTTGAAGCACATTTGCATTGCATGCGGGTGGAACTATTAAAGCCCGGCCAATAAATTCTGGTAGCGTTAACTACCTGAAATCCCCTGGCCATTTACTTTGGCCACGTCCGTCTTCGGCATTGCATCCCCGACAGCCACCTGCAAAATTGCAACTTAACAATGCTTCGGAGGGTATGGGAACAGGGAGGCAAAGAGCCACGAATCCAGAACTCGAGGACTCCCACTCTGGGCAACCGGCTGCCCCTTGGCACGGCTTTCGTACCCCATGTGGCAGCAACGCATGCGGCGTATAAATCAATATTGGCAATTTAAAATTGGCTGGCGGTGTATGAAGCCAATATCCGGCAATGCTCAGCAGCTCGAGTGTGTTTGTGTTCGGTTCGTTCGGTCCTGGAGCGGGCAGGAAAAAAAGCGGAGCCAGGGTAAGGGAAAGGGACACCAAAAAGAAGTATCCAACCGCTGTGGATCTTAGACAAACACTATCTGGCACCCAAAATGTTCGTTCGGTTTGCACCCGGTCGGTGTATATCTGAGTCTATCGATGGAGGTCGCTGGAGCGCTCCGCGGAGTCCATTAAAAATGCGCGTACGTAGGTACGCCTGTGTGGGCAACTCGTAAATAAGGCGAGGTCTCTACTAAATACTTGGAAGCACTCGTAATCATCGAATATTTATACCCTAGCAGGGTATATTAGTTTCAGTCAAAAGTTTGCAACGCAGTGAAGGAAGCATCTCCGACCCTATAAAGTATATATATTCTAGATCAGGATCAACAGCCGAGTCGATCTCGCCATGTCCGTCTGTCCGTCTGTCCGTTTGTCCGTCTGTACGTTTCAACGCAAACTAGTCCCTCAGTTTTAAAGCTATCTGAATGAAACTTTGCAGTTAGGCTTCTATATACTCTCACTCGTACATATGTCGGAACGGGCCGGATCGGACGACTATATCATATAGCTGCCAGAGGAACGATCCGAAAAATTTTCAAAAAACAATTATAACTTTGTCAGTTTTCAACCAATTTTCACCAAATTTGATATTTGCCCATTTAGTATTATTTCCGAATTTCGGATTTAATTTCATGAAAATCGGCTGACTATATCCTATAGCTTCCACAGGAACAATCAGGAAAATAAAAGAAAAAACCATAACTTTGTCAGTTTTCAACATATTTTTACCAAATTTGCCATATTTTAGTATTTCTGAATTTTGATTTTAATTTCATGAAAATCGGCTGACTATATCCTATAGCTTTCATAGGAACAATCAGGAAAATAAAAAACCATAGCTTAGCCGTGTTTCAAACCATTGCCATCAAATCACAAAATATTTTTAAAAAATTTTTTTTTTTTTTTTTTTTTTAACTCCTATACAAACCCGGCCGAGTATCCTTTCTTGTTTATATACATATATACATACATATATTTCAAGAATTTGAGTTCATATATAGCTGAATTAAACTGAAAATCTGAAATCTGCTCGGACGCCATATTTTGGGTTGGAAGCCAAACAATAAAGTCCGCCTCATTCGCGGGTCCTGCCTACAATACAGCCACCTAATTATGCGCCAATAAGTATGCAAAATTAAAATATTATGCAAATTATATCGAATGCGTACAGATCGTTGGAATTTAAACGTTTTGTGTTTTGATTTTTGGTAGAGCAATGGAGGGGCCAAATAAAATTATGACATCATCATTGCCGCCGTTATCAGCAATGCGTCAAAAACAAATTACCAGCGGGAGCCTGGCGGTTGGGCGGGCGGGCAGGCTGGCGGTGGCTAAATTATGCGGCATCAAAAATCTTGTTTACTCACTAAAAAGCTTACGAATATACGCTGAATGTGAGCTACAAAACAATTTTTTGGATGCCATAAGCAAAAAATAAAAATACTAAAATTGCGACCGTATCTCAAGTTTTATTGTTGTTTGTCTGTTGTTATAATAAAAAATATTTCTGCGAAGAAAATAGTCGCATTTAATGTGGAAATCAGTCAAGCATAAAGTATGGTAAACAGAGATAAATACCAAATGGCTATTGGGAAAAGCTTCATACCGTGAAAAATGAGTTGTCGAAGCCGAAATACTCATCAAAAATGTGCGAAAAATAATATTTATGTGTTGGAATATTCTAGAAACTTTGAGTACTTTAGGTTGCCTTCAACTTAATTTTAAATTGTGGCAGGTCTTGCATCCCTACTATCAGCTTCAATCCTGCAAGGCTTTCCATAATGTTATTGGAGTATAAAACACTTTTCCTAATTAAAACCAATCTCCTGCCCTTTCCCCCTGCCCAGGCGGTTGCACTCGTGCTTTTTTTATTTTTTTCTTCCTTTTTTCGATTTTTTCGCCCCACCAAATGCCCAACTATCCTTTGGGCCGTGCCAAGGGCTTAACATTAATTGCCGTCTTTCAGTTGCTTGCCATCCTCCTCGGCTCTCACCTGGCAGGCGAAGGAAGCCGATAGTCAAGTGAATGCAAAGTTAAGTACGAAACTGTAAAAGGTCTGATAAAAAAGTTCACGGAATTGAAATGCTGAGGAGAAAAGTCGCTGGGATTGCAGCGCCAATAAAAAAGTTTTCGCTTCCTTTCGAATTAAGCGGATATTTTCAGTTGCTGCCAAATGCCGGCTTAATTATTAGCTTGTAGCTTGTAAATGAGACAATTTGGCAACTAAGCAAAAATATCAGAGTTTATTGATTCATTAGGAATCCAGGAAACCAACATTTTGTTTGAGGTGGAGAAACTAGTGAAACTAGCCAATAGGATGAAAGGAACTCCCGGGACGTCATTAAATTTCATAGGAAATCTGTACAATTATCCTCGTAATATAAAAGTATAAATTTGTATAGATACTTTCCTAAATTAATAAGGAGTCTAGAAGCTTAAAGAACGAATATAGACAGTGTTCTATTAGAAGACGAGCTGCCAGTTTGAAGAATTTTGGTTTCGGTTGCCAAAGTTTCCAAGTCTGCCAGACAGTTGATGAAGGATAAATACGGCCTTTATAAAAATCTAATAAATTTTATTAGGCAAAGGATGGAAAGGCAGTAAGTAAATAAATGAGAGTTGAAACGGCATATTTTAATTTAAAGAACAAGAAAGGAAGCTAACTTCGGCTCACCGAAGTTTGTATACCCTTGCAGAATTTAAACAAAAAATTTAAAACGAAATTCTGAAATAATAATTTGTTGCCAAATCTCAAATTTGATGGCAATGGTTTGAAACACGGCTAAGCTATGGTTTTTTATTTTCCTGATTGTTCCTATGAAAGCTATAGGATATAGTCAGCCGATTTTCATGAAATTAAAATCAAAATTCAGAAATACTAAAATATGGCTAAATATCAAATTTGGTGAAAATATGTTGAAAACTGACAAAGTTATGGTTTTTTCTTTTATTTTCCTGATTGTTCCTATGGAAGCTATAGGATATAGTCAGCCGATTTTCATGAAATTAAAACCGAAATTCGGAAATAATACTAAATGGGCAAATATCAAATTTGGTGAAAATTGGTTGAAAACTGACAAAGTTATAATTGTTTTTTGAAAATTTTTCGGATCGTTCCTCTGGCAGCTATATGATATAGTCGTCCGATCCGGCCCGTTCCGACATATGTACGAGTGAGAGTATATAGAGGCCTAACTGCAAAGTTTCATTCAGATAGCTTTAAAACTGAGGGACTAGTTTGCGTAGAAACGGACAGACGGACAAACGGACAGACGGACATGGCGAGATCGACTCGGCTGTTGATCCTGATCTAGAATATATATACTTTATAGGGTCGGAGATGCTTCCTTCACTGCGTTGCAAACTTTTGACTGAAAGTAATATACCCTGCAAGGGTATAATAAACTGACTTACTATTTATTTCACTTTAAGCGCAACAAAATTAACAATTCCTCAGCTAAATGTCAACCCAAGAGTTTCAAATGAAGTTCACTTTTCACTTACTTAAATCCCCTGCTACAATATTAATTAAAGAAGCTTTAAATTAGCTCCCTTCGATATTCCGGCTGACGCACTTAAATAAATGCATACAGCTTGCAAGTAAACTACTTTGATTCAGTTTTGGTCAATGGAATGTAGATATTTTTGGCAATTAGCTTTCTAATAAAGAGCCCTGATCTGCATCTGTTAATTAAGGCAAACATTTTGCGAGAATATTTGTGCCACAACGCATGCCGGAGATAATTTTCCGAGTTCGAGTTTTGCTTATCGATTTGCCTCCAATTTCGCCTGCATTCTGGGACACACAAGCGCACACATGCAGGTCGCCTAAAGTTGTGCTATTAATTAATTAAATTTTGACTATGACCATGCAATCTCTCCGCCCCCATCTCCATTCACGTCCTCCCATTCCGCAGGCTCTCGTCCTTTGTCTTGGCTTTGTCCCTGTCCATGTCTGTGTCCGAGTCCTGTGTCTGTGTGTTGTCGCCGGCATTGTCGCTGCACAAGTTCTGGTGCACAATTAATCCTTATTAATTATATGCTGCCTGTGGATTTATGGCATGTTTTGTGCGTTGGCATTTGGCCAGGACGCAGACACACGCACTGGCACTCACGAGTGAGTTTCTGGGCCAAGTCAGTTGCAAGTCGGTTTCTCCCCAGCGGAGACCCCCACCATCAAGCGGGCTATTGCCTTGCCGGGGCCTCGACATCCAAGACAGGGCATTATCTCCTTCCCACATTCGGTTTCCCCCATTTCAGATCCCACTCCAATCCCCTCCACCTGCTGCAATTGACAGCTGAGACCCCGACAACAGGCCAATAGAGTTTCCCGGCTCACGTCATTACCTAATCTAAGGACAAAGGACTCCCTAATTGCTCTCACCCACATTTCAATTTGCGAATATGAAGAACGAGTCGGCCTATGAGAGCTGCGGGAACAATGGGTCATAAATAAGCCTCCCTTTTATAGTAATTTTTACATATTTTCTGCCCAGCATGGCAGAGTCTTTGAAATCTTTTTGAATATTAAAAAATCATTGTTCTTTGCAATCTCAGAAAAATATTCTGCTTTACTTTGGGTCCGTTTTTGTTCTGACTTTTAAACATCTTCAATTCCTCTGAGCCTAAGTTCTATAAATATTCACATAATGTTTCTTTGCCTAAAAGTTTTTGCCCCACCGGGGACTCCCATTAACAGGGCTCATAAAAAGTCTCAGATTTCTACATGTCAACAAACATATCTTTGCTTTCTAACCGCTTTTATTCCAAAGGGAGAAGTCCCGGACTGTAAATATTTATTTTGAAGTAGAGAGAACTTAAAGCCTCCCACTTGAAAATATTTCTTGTTAGTAACAATTATTTAGCTATTCGTACTACATATTCCGTGCTGCAACGAAGTTTTAAATTAATTCTCTTTAATAGACTCCAGCTCGCTCGATGGAAGAACATTCAATAAACAGAGATCCTGGACAAGGAAGCCAACTGAAGTGTTGGAGGAAAAATGCTAATCACTTTCCCAGCGAAGAGGTGAAACATGATAATTAAATGTAAATTGCATTATATTCAAATGCAAAACGGATAAGCAATTAAAGGAAGTGCTTAAAGCAAGACAACGGTGGTAAAGATACAGCACAGGGCAAAAGAAATTGTGGTTTACATTATGCCATTATTTAATTTAATTACTTTCACAAAACAAATTCACCACAAAGGTAATAATTGGATGAGTGATCTCTTGGGCTCACATCAAATCTATTTATTTCAATTTATATTTAAACGAAGGGTCACCAATAAATAACACTCTTACAAAAAATTAATCTGTAAACTACCCTCTGAGTGGTAAGCTCTGATGCCATGAAAAAGGGAGGAAATTCAATGTTAACAAATAATGCGGTTAGTTTATACACTTTTTTCACTTTCCCCTCGTTCTGTATCATTGATGTTTGAGAGCAATCAGGTCGGCAAAATAGATTGTCATTATCGGCAGCGGGGTATTTGGCCGATTTTCCTTTTTCACGCGGCCGAGTTGATTTTTTCCGTATTTGCATTTCATTTAAAATCAATTTAGCAATCAGTCAGGCGCATTTTGTTAAACAGTAATTAACATAAATCAATTTGAATGCGGATTGGGTGTGTAAAAATGTTTATCCAGCGACCTGATGAGCTCGCAGTCTACATTAATTAGGCCGACTGAGAGGGGATGTTTAATAGAGATTGAACGGGAAAGGTATTAATATTTAGCCGACTTTAAGCTGATTTTCTGTCCATCGCTACTGTCAATAGCAAGTGGAGGCTGTGCGTTGAAACTAATCCTTCATTTTATCGCATATTCAGCTTCAAATTGCGCCTTTGCCATTGTCCATAAATTATTTGGACTTTTTATGATTCACCAACAAATTTTTAATTAGTTCCAATAAAGGCAATAGCAAAAACGCGAAAATTAATTAATCTTTGGCAGCATACAAAGACTATAGAATTTTCTATTTCACTGTTTTATGGAAATTCCTAATAACTTATTTATTACTTTAGCAAAAAATGGTACACTGATTTTGTGGCCTTTTTGTCCACGTCTGTGTAAAGTGTCAAATACTTGGTACAATATTGGCCTTTCGGAAATGGAAAACAAAAAATAAAAACAACAGCCGTGTGAAAAAGTTCATAATTAATTCGCAGAGTGTCAGGAAAATAAAGCAAAGAAATGTGGTTTTAAAATGAAAATTTTCCCGTTGATAAAATCGATTAGCTGTGAAAATGTTGAGGTTGAATACTTGTTAATTATAGATGCTGATATATGAAGCATAAATCATTTGGCTAATCATTTATTTACCCCGATTGTAGTTACCGCAAGTGTAATTTTTGTAGATTCTGCTTCCGCAAAGGAACTGTCAGCAATTGCATTTGAAACCATATTGCGGGGAAAATGGGAAAATCTTTGTTACGCTCACCAAAGCTAATATATTTGGGAAAACACCCAACAAAGGTCATAGATTTCCTTCGAGATAGCGCAATAAAAACAGACACAACCAAGGTTCTGTTTTCCACTGTTTCCCAGTTGCAGTTTTCCCATTTTTCTTGTGACCGGCAACCGAAGGAAACTTCGAAGGCAATTTACTTTCGAATCACACGACTTGGGCGAGTGCAGTGCCATTAAGTGCAATTGTATTGCATTTTCGAGACAAAACTCTCGTCGCATATGTCGTTTGCGATGCCACATATGTATGTACACGAAGGATGTGCCTCTGGAACATTACAACTAAAAACAAAAGTGTGAAACTATTTAAAGCCCCGGCTTAAGCTGAGAAAATATGGTATGACCAGGATTCTTGGAGTGGCGAGGGTTTCGCCATGAAATATCCATTGTAAATAACGTTCACCTACGCACTCCCAACACTCAGCTAATGGCAGCAACGCCTGTTGTTGTTTTTCCCATCTATGAAGCCACTTTCACTTTGCTCCCCATATATGGGTATACCTATGCATACATATATGTAAGTGTATGTAGTACATCCTAGAGCTGGGGACAGGAGCAGCGGTAAAAAATACTCTTACTTCAACTGTTCGCAATAAATTCCTTTAAAGCTTTTAAGCCGCAGTGCAAAGGGTTGGCGAAAGAGCATGGCAAGGCTCTGAAATTACTTAAAATGCGCTTTTAGGGTTAAGCTTAAGCAGTGCCTCGCTGCATCCATCATGGGGCGCTTAGGCACTTAAGCACTCTGGTTAGACCCCTCGAGGTCGACCTTCAGGGCCATCTTAGAGTGCTGCCTGTCCATGGACAAGATGTGTTTTTATGAGGGGAAGTCCAAGGGCCTAGATGTTACATTTATGATACCAATTTTACACGATTTTTAATGGCTTTTAAAAGATGATAAAACTAGTAAATATATATATGCAGTATACACTTTTTAATTAAATAAAATTAGTAAATATGTAGATAATAGTACTTCCACAGTTCTATGCAACCCTTGAGATAATATTACATAAAAGGCCAATGACAATCAGTCAAGTGCCTTATAATTGCCCCACTTGAGCTGACTAAAAAGACACTCTTCCTGAGTTTCTATTGATTGCACATACACCTACTTATGCATAACTCTATAAATATATTGTAAAACTCCTTGAACACAGCTGGTCCTAGTGGCAAACGAAGACACATACTTTTCTAGAAAAATTAAGTAGAATTGCATGACTTGAATGGAAAATGTACTGCAAAATGATTTACTGGGTGGAAAATGGAAAATGATATTGCTTCAATAATTTACAGAAGCACATGAGAGGCAAAAGCTCTGTTCGTCATAACACACAAGACCTATTTACAAGGCGTATTTCTACAACAGCAAACCCGTTAGCAAGCCGTTATTAAAATCAAACATAATTTTTGACTTTGGCTTAATTTTCCACAATCCTATTTAATCCCTTCACACTTGGACATGAAATCGCACAAACAAGCTTGTAAATATTATGCCACTTTGATAGCCTTGAACAGCGTTAAGTGACATTTCTCCGGCCATGTCGAACAATGTATGTATGTAAGTCTCAATGCAATCCTGCTGCCTTTGTGCTTAATTGTAAATATTTTGCCACACACCTGCTACCATGCGTTCTGAGGTATACATATATGCACAGGAAAAAAATTAAGGCATTGAGTTAGAAGAAAAAAAAGGATAAATACATAATTATACCTGCTTTAAAGCTGAATGATTTTCAGCACAGTGTTTATATTCCAGCAATTAACGAGTCAGGCAATGCAAAACTTACAAAAATATAACTAAAGTGGGTTAACCTCAGCGACCTTAATCATTGAAAGTTATATTTAAAAAACTTAAAACTTAAATATTTACTTATTGATAATCGAATTATTTATTTAATTTTTATACAAATTTATTTAGAATTATTTGTCAATTTTGTTTGTTTTGTATCACCCGAGTGCATTTTTACTCTCTTGAAGCTCAGAGGCCAGTTGTTTACCGATCTAAAGATCGTTGTTGACGTAGGCAAGTGGAAAACATAACCATTCGATCAGCTGTCTGCAGATCTGAAGGTCGTTGGCCGTATTTTCTTCAAGAAGTTGTTGATGCAGGTCAGTGCCAAGCAAAAACATTCGATCAGCTATTCGCTCATTCAAGGTCGTTGGCCCCTGCTGCAGAAAAAGAAAAGCTTTTTACGTGAGAAATTGTTAAGGCGAATGGGAAAGCAAAGAGAAGATGAGATTTTTGACATTCTTATGTTTATTTCGTTCGATCAGTTCGTTTGTATCTTCAAGATACGTATGCTTCAGGGTTTGGTAAAAAAACTCTTTTTGTTTTCGAATTGGCTATGTACAGACCAACTTTATATAGTAACAAGAAAGGAAGCTAACTTCGGGTCACCGAAGTTTGTATACCCTTGCAGATTACAAATTAAATAAAATAATTAAAAGCTAAATTCTGAAATAATAAAAAGTGCTGCCTACTTAGGGGCATGTGTGACTATAATGCTAGGCTGCCACGTTAGGGGGCATTAAAACCGAAATTCAGGAATAATACAAAGTTGACAAATCTCAAATATGATGAAAATATGTTGAGAAACAGCGAAGGTATGATTTTATCTTTTATTTCCCTGATTGTTCTTATGGCAGCTATAGGATTCCGTTGTCCGATTTTCATGAAATTACGAAGTTATAATTTTTTTTCTAAGATTTTTCCGATTATTCCTATGGCAGCTATTATGATATAGTCGTCCGATCCGGCCCGTTCCGACTTATGTACGAGGTAGAGTATATAGAAGACTAACTACAAAGTTTCTTTCAGATAGCTTTAAAACTGAGGGACTAGTTCGCGTATAATCGGACAGACGGACGGACAGACGGACGGACAGACGGACGGACAGACGGACGGACAGATGGGCAGACGGACGGACAGACGGACATAGCTAGATCGACCCGGCTGTTGATCCTGATCAAGAATATATATACTTTATGGGGTCGGAGATGTCTCCTTCACTGCGTTGCAAACTTCTGACTGAAATTATAATACCCTGCAAGGGTATAATTAAATTAGGAATACATTTACCATTATTTACTTATAACCTTTTTAGCCAAACCAATTTTTTTTAATGCCGAATATTTCTCTCCGTGTGCTTTTACAGGAGCTCCTTGTATGTCTGCTCCAAGGACTCTGTTCGCCATTGATTTTGGCCTCTAGGTGTTAAGATTACACAAATTGCAATTTATTTGTTTGGCCAACCAAAGCCAATGCTGGAATCGCTTATACAATATATCCCAGTCACCTCCCTCCCTCTCTTTCTCTCTGGCAGCAGCCATCCCTGTCTCGCACTGATTAATATGTCCTGCGTTTTGTGTATTTGCCTTTGTGTTTATGTTTGCATTTAACTGGCAAACTGAATTGGAATCGCAGCGAGGGGACAATCGGTGGGCGGGGGATACAGCCCACAGTGGTATATCCCGGCAGTGGCTCACCTGCCCCTCTCTCACCTTTCCGCAACCAGACCGGATTGAGATATGCATGACCTAGACAAATATTGTGCGTTTGCAAGCACTTTGTCATTGGAGCTGCTCGGCTGCTCGGCTATCCTACAGCGCCCTGCACCAATGGACACATTTGTTATTTTGAAACATTTTGTTGATTTTGCCGAAGAAGATTCTCCTCGTTCGCTAGCATTTGAGGTTTTCATTTGGCTAAAAGCGGAGACGGCACACAAGGCAAGCCCATTTCTCATCTCTCTGCATTGCCGGCTTGCCAGCCTTCCCAGCTTTCCCTGAGTGACACACTAATTGTCCTGCATTCACCGTTTTGGAATTGGTTTAACCTGGCGTATGAGTGATTTAATAATGAATTATGGCCTCTGATTTATTTCGTATTCACAATCTGTAATGGATTTATGTCGCCCCCTCTACCGTCTGTCGGTCTCTTGTTTTATCTCTCACCAGTTCTATTTGCCTGATTGCCCAAACTGGCAGGAAGGAACGTTAACAGAAAAGCTGAAGCAATTGCGGCACATTTGCCGGACGGCAGTTTGCCAAGAAAAATAAAAAGGCTGCCAGGAAGAGCTTCGAAATTAGGGCTTTGGGGTGTGAACAAAATGCAAATATTACACAGCTCATTAAGCCTGAATTGGATTTGTGCACTTTGGAATTTAGCGCAAAAAAAAAATTAAGACTTGGCAGCAAAGTCTGTGCCAGACGAAAAGGAAATTGAAAAGTGGAAAATCACAATGGCCAAGAGGTTTATTGCTGTGGCTAATAATAATCATTTTTGGTTTATTTACATGTTTACAAATGTCAAAGGAACCAAAAACAGCAAAGCAACAGGAAATAGATTTAATAATTACTAAGTTAAGTGTTTGTTTTTACGAAAAAAAACTTTTAATAACTTTAAATTGAAGAAGAACAAAATATAATTTAAATAGGCATATAAAATGATAAAATAATGGGGCTAAAAATTAAGTCAGATTAAAAAATCTCAAGAAAAAGACTAGCTTATATAGAAAACATTGTCCCTATACCTATACCCAATTCATTCTGGTCTGACAAGGACACTTCCTCCGGCTCCTCTGCAAATCCCTATTCAATTGGCCTGGTTTGCCGAGGTCGTTCCATTGTTCCCTCTAGTTAATTTATAATGCCCGACTTCAATGTTAATTTACGTTTAATGAATTTTAATTGGGCCTTCCTATTGCCAACAACACGTGGACCGCAAACGGCTCCCCCGTTGCCACCCGACAAAATTGACAAATTACATTCGGTTCGCAGGATCCGCCATCTAAAGTGATGGGGAGAAATGGAGTCCGGTCGGGGGACCTGGTACATTTTGGCCCATGTCCTGGGCCTTTGCCATTTCAGTTCATTTTGTCGCCGCTGCTGTTTGTTGTTTTGTTTTTCATTTTATTTTATTTTCCTTTTTTTGTTGTTGTTGTTGCCTTGAAAGGTCTAAAATCGCGCTCAGTGTGTGTGTATGTGCTCCGCCTAATCAAAAATTTCAAACACGTTTTATATTGGCAACGCAAAAGTCATTTATTCAATTTGCAAACCAGTTTTACGTTGCGTAATCTAATCAAAAAGGTTTCGACTCAACTCGACTCCACTAGCTGCTATGTATATCCTGGTGAGCCGAGGCTACAAATGTATATGGCTCTATATGGTAGCCAGATCCTTGGCCCCTTGCCAAAAACGTAGCTAAAAGGGCAGAGGGGACAAGAGAAGCGACAGGCTCTCTAAAATAGCATGTGGCTGAATAGAAACTAAAAATAAACAATGTCACAAAAAAAGCTAAAATGCTGAAAACTAAAATAGTAAATGGCTAACGTCATGGCAGGACACCGCTGATTTATACCAAAAAGCATGGAATAAATGCTATAGTGCGAGTATGTACATACAAGAATATAAAAATAGCTTCAACAAGGTTCAACATTATTAAATTTATTTTTACATTTGGCTTCTTATATTTTATTTTATTTAGAGCAAATGAAATGACACTTTTAATCAAGGATTTCGGCTTTTTAATTCGATATTTATATTTTATTTATAGCCAATAAAATTAAACTTTTAATTAGGGATCTCGACTTTTAACAGCTTAAGGCGATGCTATGATTTATTCTCCGATTGATCTCTTCAAGAATATATTTTCTAGTTTGTAGGACTTATCGAAGCTACAATAAATTAAAGGAATATACATATTTATTATAATCGTATTTGCCATTAAATAAATTATAAAAGATAATTTAATTTTCTATTTCAAGAGGCTAAAGTACCTTCATGATGCCTAACAATAAAGTATCTCTTCAACTTGATTATGAGCTCAAAACTTTAAGCAACTTGCCGCCCAAACGATTGAAGGCAGTGCCAGTCCCCATGTAAATGCAATAAATCGCCATCTAAATGCACTCGGCTACTGTCCCAAGCCCCGGGATGTGTGAGCTTCCCCGGACTCACTGGGGGGCCCGGGGCCGCCGGCTGCTCTAACACGCGGAACAGACGGACTCGGGCTCCGATTAGCGCTGCGAACATGAAAAACAGATATGCTAACGTGGCAAACAGCCGCAACAATCGGAGGTAGGTAGACCTGCCACGCCTACTCGGCGGCACTAGGCGGGGGCGAGCCAATAAAGTGTTTAACATTTTCGCCCGTACATTTTAATGGGGAAATGAAACAATTTCGGTGCCAAAGTGAGCACAGCGGGTGGGCACTGTGCTGGGGATGTTCAAATGGGTGGCGAGTGGGCGGGGCAGCCACGCCTATATGCAGATTAAGCGCGCATTTAACAATTTTACGCTGCATACATTTAGGCGGCAATGGCGGCACAGTGAGTCCTCCAGTCGGAGCAGCCGCTGCATCAATAAATTAAATGCAGATTTCCATTCTCGAACAGCCAGCTGGCAGCCAGCAGATCGGGATCCGTGGAGCTCGGCTCAATATCACAGCCCTTGCCGGGCCATCACAGCACAGCAGTTAGGCGGAGCGATGAAATTGTTGCATGCAGTTAATTATTTTGCCGAGGTTTTTGTGTGCCGCAACTTCCACTTTTGGCCACCGGCCACCGGACATTCAGAGGAGCGGCGACTAATTGAAATAAAACATGCCCGCTTTCTTGTTTAATTAAATAAGGCCGCAGTTGTAACGGGCAATGATTCCGATTCCGAATCCGATTCTGAATACGAATCCGCTTGCAACTGTAGCTCCAACTCCGACTTCGGAGGAATTAATAATTCACCCTAATTGCCAGGCAAATTGCATTGAACGGGCGTGAGTGTGTGTGTGCCCAAATGTCATTTTGCAGTTGCAGTTCCTTTTCCATTCGCTTTTAATCAACTTGATGCCTCGCTTTCCCAGAAATCAAATGCCAAATTTCCACGCTCAAAAGGTGGGTTTGGAAGGCGAAGAGTAAACTCTTCGATACCATTTTGTGGGAGGCGTGAAATGCTTGGTAACTGACAAAGATAATTTTATATTAAAAAAAAAATCTATATATAAATATAACTTAAGTTGCAATTTCCTGGAAAATTTAAAGACTTTACCTAGATTCAAGTTCAAAGAAAACCCCAATTCCAATTCACTTATTTTCCAGTGTACTCGGCGAGTGAGATATGTGTCGGACCTAGATAAGATCCATTGAAACACACACACAGACATTGGCCAGCTCTTGGGCTAACCAAATCCAATTGGCCAACATTCGTATGCGATTTCAAAAACGAAATCTGGTAATGGAAGGGTGAGAATCGGGACCAGGAATACGTGTGATAAATAAGGCTTTCGAACGGGACCGGCATCCTCACCGTTGACCGTTTACCTGGCAGCCTTGTTGACCACCCCGAAAACTTCCAGCCAAACCGAACTCGAGCAGGACAACAATTTTCCTTTCGCCATTCGCTTTAGCATTTTTCTTTCGTTTTTTTTTTTTTTTGTGTGCTGGTTTTCCGGTTTTGTGGTCTCCGTTTTCCTTGGCTCTCTTCGGTTTCGGACCCAGCTTTTAGTGAAATTTGCATTTTGCTTGATTTACGGAAAGATTTGAGGCTATTGCAACGCAACTTTGATGTGTGTATCAATTTACCCAAGTGTTAAGGTTAAGGATTCAGATTGCATTCGCCCGGCTCCGCTTGTTGTTTGTCCGGGCAAACATTTGGTTATTGCAGGAGGGATTGCTTTTCGAAGGCGGAACTTGTCCGGACGGAGAGCAAACGCTGATAGAATGACCGCACAGATAAGTCAATTGGCATTGCATTTGATTGCAGGTGATTCAGCTGGGTGACCCGGCATTGTGGGAATAATAGAGTTGATCGTTGGGGTGTCCTGTTTCAGCTCAAATTAAACGAAGTAGATGTTGTTTTGCTTATTGAATTGCATGCTAATTACACGACTAGTTGTGTTAGTAAATTTAAGTTTATAACTCGGCCTTGTTTTATTTATAAGGAATATACATACATATATCAGTTGCAAATATATAACTTGTTACAGTTCTTAAAACCTGTGCTCATTGCTCTTAGCCTTAATTGGTTGGCTCTACCCCCGCGGTATGCAAATAGTTAAGTTCGTCCCAAGCACAAATCTTTTGGATACATCGCTTTATGGCCGCCCCCGGCATAAATCCGGCGAAAAAACGTTTCATACTTTGTGGCTGTAATTTGCTTGAGCGCTCTCTTAACGACTTTTCTCACAAAAGTCGTAACCTGCCAGGCAGACAAACGCCGAAGGAACAGACGCGCAGACAGGCAGACGAGGGACAAACAAACAAACAAACGACTTAAGTGCAAACAATTAAAAGACAAACAGCTCACACACAGCAAACACCCGCGCAGTCACATGTCGGGGCACTCATACAGATGCGCAAACAAAGAATTCGCTGGAGCAGCACAGGAGCAGCGTAGGATGCGCAGGATGTTTGGAGGCAAAAGTTTTCCTGCCGGCCCAAAAGTCGAGCCATGACATCTGAGTCGGAGTTTTAACTTTTCGGGTTTCCCATTTATCCACACACTTTTCCGACTCAGATTAAAAAATGGAAAGTTTGACAGGAGGCGGAGTTGAGGGAAGGACCTGGCCAGGCCGTGGTTTCATCAGCTAATCAGGTGGAAGAATTCGTTTGGTACTTGGGATTTGTTTGAGTTTCCAATACAGTCAGCAAGTCTTTTCCCTCTTTCAAATTTGCTTCTTTATATAATTTAAAATATTAAAATTGTTATTAAATAAGTAAATTCTTTGGAAGCAATAAAGTAATTAGTGAGTCCTGCTGAGAGATTTTTAAAATAATACCCACAAGAACTCTCTCTCATATGTATTAAATTATAGGAAAAGCCAATTCTCCCGAAGTGTCTGCCATATAAAATGTATGAAGTGACGAAAGAGTGCTACTGTCGAAAATATGCTTTGAATTTAAATGGCATTCCCCGTTTTGTGATTCCCGCACCTTCCAGCAGAGGTCTTTCAGTCGTTCTTTTCGTAGAATTTCTGGCTTTTGTTGTACTAAAAAAACCACCTCATTCCATTGCATATTTTCGGTGAGTAAAACGTGTCAGCGTCTTCTCGGCCTCGGGCCCGTCTTCTACAATTTAGGAGACTCGCTTTTCGGGCATGTCATTCAATCATTTCCAGAGGTGGAGCCATTTGCATTCCTGCTATTAAAATGCCCGACAATCTGCTCGTGTTGGAATTTTGATTTTCCAGGTAACGCCAAGGGAGGAGGGAAGACGGGGCGAGCCGTGGACGAGTCCGGTGGGGCAGGGGCTTGGGCTGGGGCTGGGGCTAATCTCCCGACGACCACCAAACCGCACATTAGCACAACGGGGAATCCCAGCGAACCGGGACGAGCTGCACAGGATGCTTTGCAACCATTTGGGCCTGACAGCGGCCAAAAAATCGTGCATTGATGATGATAGCGTGCTGGCCCCAGCTGACATCGCCATGTCCGTCGACCATCGCTCCTTGCATATTCACGCCGCATTAGCGCGGCGTCCTGCGAGCCGGACGCAGAGCGGCGCATTTCGGTTTAGTTTGGTCCTGGTCGGAGGCCTGGTCAGCGGCTTGTGGCGGCGGCCTGCTCGCTCGATGCTTTTGACACGATCTGCTGATTTCCGTCCCACCTGCACTGGCCTCCGCTCCGTAGGGAGGAGGATGAGGGCCCTGCGAACTTGTGAGCTAAACGTATGCTAATCGGCTTGTTTGATGGAA
This sequence comes from Drosophila anomelani, assembly GCA_035045905.1. Classification (NCBI taxonomy): domain Eukaryota; kingdom Metazoa; phylum Arthropoda; class Insecta; order Diptera; family Drosophilidae; genus Drosophila; species Drosophila anomelani. Next base: position 164,091 of record JAWNOO010000148.1, on the reverse strand, counting down.
GAGGAGGAGTCGCGGTGGCGGTTGAGGGTTAACGGTTGGCGGTGCGCCGGGGAAATGCATCAACTGTTTGCGGCATAGGAGCAGCTTCATATCTGCACATGACAGCAGTAACTTGGCCACATTCTGGGTGAAACTATGCCCAGAATTGCTTTTAAATGTCTCATTTAAGTCGTTACGAGTGTGTAAAATATATTTAAATTAAAATATAAATTCGTAATGGACTCATTTATGGGAATAAGAAAATTACAAAGTTAAAAGAATATATATAACTTCCAGTTTAAAGAGTTGTAAGATACGTTTATATTAATAATAAAAACTACCTTCCCTTAAAATGTGTGAATAATGTGTAAAATATAAATCCACTTGTTATCGTCGTTAACCTTGAATGAATTTTCTGGGTGAAAAAATAAAGTTGCACCCTCACTGACTGCGAGAAATAATGTATTTTATTAGCATAATGAAGTCATAAACATTACAACAGTTAACCCGGCCAAGTCAACAAGTCAACAGCAAAGATAAAATCTACAGTCACCCACGTTAACTCGGCTCTCCCTCTCTCTTTTTCCGACTCTCGCCCTGCAATGCGTGATAAGCGATCGCAAAAAAGGAAGGAAACCCCATTTAAATGCAACGCAGGCCAAAGCGGAAACGGAAGTGCCGAGGCAGCTCTGAAATAATATCAAAAATGGCTGCCGGAGGCGGGAACAAAAAGTTGCAGCTGGTCACAAATCATCTTAGGAGCTACGTGCTGCAACCGATGCCAGTGTTGTAAAATGCTAACGAGCCCCGGCAACCTTTGTAGCGCCACCTCCCCTGCAGCTTCCTTTCTTCTCCTCATCATCATCATCATCATCATCATGGTTGTCGTTGTCGCTGATGTCGTCGCTTTGAGTGACTTTGGCATGAATGCGGAAGGTGGCCGGCAACTAATTTAGCTGCCATTGCAAAGTCAGCGGCATCTTCATTTCCTTGGATTATCAGGGGAGTTCTGGGAAAAGGATACTCAAAAGTGTTATATATTTTTAATAAATTAAATACATATACTATGGTATAGCATATAAAGAACACATTACATAATACTTAAAATCCGTATAACATGACTAAAATCCATTTCTGTACTTGAAAAACTCGAAGAAACGCCTAAAATAATTTCCAAACTTGATATTGAAATGCAAAATGGGGAATGCGAAAGCGTTTCCCAGAATTGCGGCCGTGATAGCATCTCATCTCCCTCCTTCAGTTGCAGTGTTAACGGCAGACTCGGAGCTAGGAGCAGCTGCTGGCACCTGTGCGGCCCACAAGCAGGCGCTGGCTGCAACTATAAAATTCCAATTTACTCCGCATGCAGTTACTATACTTTCTTGGCAACCAGACCCGCCTCCATCCCTCGATCCCGCCCCGATTCCGGTTCCAGTGATTCCGGCTGCTGGCATTTCTCGCCTTGCTCTCTGCCTGGCTGGGATCTGTGCGCATGGGTTTCCCTAGCCCGTTTCCCTGGGTTTTCTTTTAGCTGGCGCAATTTTATGTATTTTTATGGTAGGTTGCAGCCACTGACGCTGCTGCCGCTTGGCCCGGAAAGCGGAAACCGAAAATTGCTACTTATTATGTTACTAACTTTGTGTTGCAGCCGCCGCTCAAAGCCTTCCCTCTGGCCCTAGCCCCGTCCAGCCCATGGCCCTAGTCTCTCTGTATGTATGTATGTTGTTGGCTGGTGTGATAATGTCAGGTTTTGTTAAAATTAAATTGCATGTCTTGCTGCGTTGAAGCTGAATTATTGCCTCCCAGGGTCGAAGGTGTGGCATTCAACTTTACATCTCCAACTGGGAATAGTTTTGCAGAAAGTTTCTACCTCAAGTGCGAGGCATTCAACTTTAAACGGCCCATAGAATAAAGCTTTGGGCCAAATAAGGTACACAAACCTATATGCGGACATCAAACGATTTTTTTAAAGCCTCATGTTGCCTATTTTTCGCTACATTTTGGATTCCTTTTTCCCATTTTCCCAGCGGGCGACTGAAATATAACATTTTTTGCGTTTCCCCGCAAACAGCATGCAACAGATTTTTTCTTAGTCGCCGCATGGTGTCGGCAGAAAAAGCGTTTGGGAAAGGGGGCAATGGGGGGCGTGGCAAACGGCGACAGTCGCCAATTTTTGCAAGCGGCATCAGCGCCAAAATATATGCAATGTTTCCGTTTTCTTGCCTTTTTTAGTTGGCTGCGAAAACCACACGCTGTGATTTTTACCGGCATTACGAAATATTAACAGCATACAGCAAACATAAGAAAAACGATATTTCCTTTTTAAGGGAGGCCGGGAAAAGGAAGCCGAGACTGGCAAAATTTGAGTAATGGCTCTTTGATGCCCCTGGGACTTGCTCTGTGTGGTAATAGAGTTGTCTCCTTGTGTTGTTAACTTAAAGTTCAAATTACTTGCGGTGAACACAGCAGTTTACAATGTTTCTCGGCTGCTGTTAGATGGGAGAAGTGAGTGGAATAATAATTAACTCAAAGCACAGCCCTGATAAGTGTGATATTTCACTGAAGGCATTCAGAAGCTCGTGTTTCAACTTATTTGCCAATTCAGTTTGCAAAGTTTGACTTAAATATTTCCACAGGATACTTTGTCCTCTTTAAATCAATTTATGAAAATGTCTTTAAGTACAGACCCGATTACCTCATTGGTTTATTAAGCAATCAAATTTTCTTCAAATATCAGCTTGTACATATATTTAAAGCTTACTAAAACTAACTTACAAACTAACAATAAATATTTGGAGTCCAACAAAGCTCTCTGGCGATCCATCATCGTTTGACTGTTTAGTCCTTGATAGTCCATCCTTGACCTTGCCACCAGATAAATACAAAAAAACAAACCCAATCACTCTGAGGGAATCCATCTGAAAACAAGTTCCTTTTGTGCCTTCAACCCTTCTTGGCCAACATGAAAAACAACACGTTGTCCGGCAATAAATCTTGGCCGACAAGTGCTTGGCACGTATGCGGAAGGAAGGGAAATGCCAGATACAAGACCATGAAACACACACAATCCAAGACATGTCCCATGTTTTTTCGTTTGAAGTTTATATTTCAGTGAAATGCAGTGACCTTCGATCAAAATACCATGACCATAGCCCTAGGTTAATCCAATTATTGCTGGCGAAATTAAAAAGTTTATAATAAATACTTCCTATGTGCTATGTTAATGACAAAAATTTTTATATTCCAAAATGGCTTCCATGAGCCATAACCTTTTCTGTTTTCGACTCTGTTCAAATTCCTGCACGCTGGCTTCCTAAGCTCGTCCTGCAATTTCTTGGCTTCCCGCATGCATCCCGGCAAAACCCACCAACTGTCCCAATATTTGTTGCTCCGAGGAAGGCAAACATTAACGAATGCTCAACTACCTCCGTATCAATATCAGTCGCCCCGCACTTCCCCCGACCGAGTGTCTCTAAATTGAGTACGTGTTGTTCTAGCTGGTGAACGTGTTTCGGTAAGTACTAAGGCCAACACGTGTGTGCGGAGTCCTGGGACGGGGAAGAGTTGACTCGGTGGCGCAAGTTGGCAACATATTTCTTTCAGTTATATGGATTTCCAAACGTGTCTGATTGCCCTCTAATGGCATTTTATTGCGTTTATTAAAAAGAACTTAAGAGCTTTCGGGCTGATTCCGAAATCCGGCAATTAAATGCTTGACTTGAAGTAAGATAAATATTAAATTGTTATTTTTTAACAGACAATTTTAATAATTACAGCAATACATTTACGTTTGCATTGCATTTATGCACATGTTAATTTTGTATGCTCTGTTAACAGAAATTAAAACCTAAAAACACTTCAATTTGGATTTTCTTTAACCGAATTAGTTGGACAACGAGTCGTTGCCTACATTTGGGAGTTACCGCTCAGTGTGTTGGCCGAAGGATAGTGGGATCGCAGCTCCATGCAACGGTCCCGATCGATGAACAGGCTGCGCCGCTTCAGCATAATCTCGCGCTCAAGGCGGGCACGGGAGCTGATTAGGTCAGACTTGACCTGTTCCGATTCCTCCAGCTCGTGGAGCAAGGCAGAGACGCTACTTTGAATGGTGTGCACCCCATCGATAAGCTCCTGCTGGGCGAGGTCGCGGCAGTTCTCCACATTGGGCCGGTAGCCGCGGTTGTCCATGCGCGTCTGGGCCACCTTCATGGAGCTGTCAAAGTCAGAGATTCGGCGCCTCATTAACGTTATGCGGTTCTCCACATCGGCCAAGTTCTGCAGAATTTCCTTGAGGTCATTCTCGAAGCGCTGCACCGCCTCCTGGGTACAGTTGATCCTGGCAGTCAGAGCTTTCTCCACCACGTCGGCCTGGGTGCGCATGTCGCGGGCCCCGTTCATCATGATTGAGTGGAGCGTGTTTCGCAGGGCCACCGACTTGAGCCGACACTTTTCGCAATCGTCTAGGGTTTCCATGCTGAAGTGCTCCCAGTACTTCTCGGAAGCCTGCTCCGGCGGTTGCCTCACGGCGCCCGGGCGGAACATGATTGTCCTCGAGAGGTTGTTGAGGCCAACATTGAGGGTATCGATCTCGTAGGCCTCCTTCTTGTCGCTCCAGTCGTACTCGAGTCTCTGGCGAGCTGTACGGTTCTCCACCTGCTGCATTTCAAAGTCATCCAGGGTCTTCTGCATAAGGCGCCGGATCTCGGCAATGAGGGCCAGCTCGTTGACCAATTCCTCCTCCACCTGGTCGCGCACCAGCTCGGTGTCCGGCCTCGTGGCCCGCTTTTCAATACACTCCTTGGCTATGGACTCCGGCACTCCGTATACCACCAGCGACTTACGCAGCCTAACGCGCTCCACCTCCATGGTGGCAATCTCGTCGGCCATGGCCCTAATGGCGTTCTCCAGGGTGTTCTTCCACTTGCCGATCAGCTGAGCGCGCGTCCTCAGTCGATCGGTGGTCTCCGTCTGAGACTTATTCACCAGGGCCGAGAGCCGCAGGTACTCCGTGGTGGAACTGAAGCGATTCCTGCAAGTAAAAAGTCAAAACTTAGTGGTGATTTTTATAGGCTGCAATATAACCTTTCTGGCAGCAAGGTGGAAAGTGGTTTGTAAAAGTGTTTATAATATCCATCATCTATATAAGACCCTTACTTATCTGCTTTGCCCAGAGCTCCGTTTACGAACTGCACCATCTCATGGTTTCTGGTGCGCCACTCGTTGGGACTGTACCGTGTAATTGAGTAGCGATCGACTACGGGCCGGGTCCCCGTCATTCCGGCCATGGGACTCCAGTCCACCTTGCCGGAGGCCCAAGGTCCAATGGGACCCATGGGCATTAGTTGGTCCTTGTGGGGCTGATCGTCGCCCTGCTGCGGTAGATAGCAGGGCGGATTTCGCAAGTTATCGGCCTCGGGATCTATGGGTCTCTGAAGAAGTTACAATTGTTAATATAATTAATAATTAACAAGCTTAACTATACTTAAATAAATTAAATAACATTTCAAGACTCCGGGAACTTACAGCAAACTGTACTTCCGGCATGTTGACCGGCGCCTGCGACTGCTTGTACTGATCGGCTCGGATGTCGGCCAGCTGCATCTGCTGATCGTCCACTCCCGCCTGAAGGTCGCCCAGCAGCTTCTGGTGCTCCATTGCCGCTCCAGTGATATTTTGCAGCAAGTTCATCTGACCGGCCTCGTCAGGATGTGGGGCTAAGGCCACCAGGGCTGGTTGCGGGGCCTTCTTTAGCCGATGCGAGCGCGGCTCTACCGGCTCCGGGCATATCAAAGGCGCGGGGCAGGCCGAGCCGGGATTCAACTCAATGGTCTTGCCCTTGCACTCGGCATTGGGCTTTTTCTGCAGTTTCTCATGGCACTGCATGTTTACTCTGTGGATAAATGACTTGGAAAATTAATAACTGGAAGCGGATAGAATCAGCTTCGTTCGGTGTTTCGAAGGAAACTGAAAATTTCGAGGGATTGTTTGAAAGCTATAAACAAGTTAATGGGTTGCTGGGGTGCCATTGTTGAGTTGGTCGAACGGCAACGGTTACTAGAATCAATTGAAAATTAAAAGAAGAACTAAACACTGAAGTTTGTTTTAATAATTGACAGCAGTAAAGCTCAGATTAGAGAGTAAAAACAATTTCTCTGAAAGGCCTCCGCAGGGACACTCACATGGAATGTCAACAATGCCCCAAAAGAGTCAAATAGTAATTTTTAATTTAAATATAACCTTTCTCAAAGTTAAATTTTAATTGTAATTTTTCTAGCCACATTACCAAATATTATAGTTATTACTTCTTTTATGTTACTTTCGTTTCCTCTAATTTCTCACTCCCAAAAATACAATATTAACTTTATTTTCTAAAAACATTACTTTTATTTGGCCAAATAATTGCGAGGTTTTAAGTCTACACTTCGAATTTTTAAAGTAATACAGAATTAGTTTTAAGTTCTTGACATATTCTGAAAGAACATGATGGAGAACTCCAGGACGTTGGAGGGCTTGTAGCGGAGCAGATTAAGAACGTAATCCTGCATATAGTCAGCCAGCTGGGAGTGCCTGTCCAAGTATTTGGTGGCATTCGCATAGTTGAGCGCCTTGAGATCGCGGTATTTGCGGGCCAGCAGCTTGTTTTGGCGCCACATTAGCTCCAGCTTGGGCAGGATAGGGTCCTTGGTCACTTTGACCGGCATGCAGGCGGCGTGCAGCAGGTAGTTGTAGCCGCGCCAGTAATGCAGGACGATGCGTCCTTCGGGCGTCATGAAGGTCTCGGCCACGTCCTGCAGCTCATCGTTGAAGCACTGCTGCGTGACAACATGAATGGCGTTCCTGTAGGTACGGTAAAAGATGTGGACCACCTTGCGCTCCTTGGACACCACCAGATTGCAGCGCAGGACACGGCCGTACAGGTTCATCGTGTAATACTCGAAGCAGCCGACAAAATTGTTGCAAATCAGGTGGCGCATTAGCAGCATAATGCCGCCGTCCAGGACAAACACATGGTCACGATCCTTTATATTGATGTTCGCCTTAAAGCGCTGCACTTCCTCGTTGATTCGCGTCTCCCGGATGGCGGTTAGCATCAGGTCCGCATGATTGCGCACCTCCAGGATCTTCTCCACTCGGGTATTGTCGATGCGATCGAACTCTGAGCGCTTCTCGCAGATCAGTAGGAACTTGTCATCGTACTTGCCCTTCAGCTGGTGGCCACATTCCGTGATGCCCTTACCCTTCTTCATCTGACTGCTGCTGAACACCACATAGCCGTCAAAGGCCTCCTCCACGTTCAGGCAGAAGCGTCCGATCTGCTCCAGTTCGCGATCGAAGAAGATCTTCAGATCCTCGTTCAGCTTGCAGTTGGTATTGCGCAGCTTCGATATGAACAGCTGCTCCTTGAACACTACCGCCCGCTTGGTGGGCAGGAAATGCTTGGGGTTGATGCCCCAGTCACATACCTTCATCTGGTCATCGGAGGGCTCGATGGGGCGCAACAATGCCGAGATGATACTTGACACGCTGATCTCGTCCTGGGCGTCCAGCTGGTCCAGCTCCTCGCAGGCATCTACTGCTGCACGCTTCTTTTCCGGATTCCGGAACTGGTCCATGTCGCAGGGCACGAAGAGAGGCGGATCCAGCCGCAGTTCCTCTGCCTTCTTGCCATCTAAGAATATCGGTTACGAGACGTCTCGAACTATGACTTAACTTACCCATTCTACAGCTTTTTACAGACATGTAGATACAATTTTTTAACTTTTATAAAAAAAAGGAAATGTTATTTTTAAAACTCTGTTTAGGTTTGCTTTAATGTGTCGGCAGGCAAAGTAAAAGATCAAAGGCAATGCGATTTACGTTAAAATTAGTAAAAGTGACTTTTTCCAAATAAGGAATAATGAATATACCAAAGGATGTAGAACTATATTTTCAACCAAGAAATAGCATTAAAATTACCAATTTTTGTTTAAATTTTTTAGCTTTTTGAACAAATTCATGAGCACAAGCAAACACAGTAATGCTCTTCGAATTGAAATTCGTTTATTTTTTGCGATAATATGAATATTCAAATTGGCCTTTAACCATTTGAAATGTCAGAAGAGGGCCAGATCGATGCTCCTGTTGATCCTGATCAAGAACATATAGAGTTTATGGGGCCGAAATGCTTCGCTGTTAAAACCTATTTTGAAAGGGTCGGTAAGAACGAAAACGCCATCAAGCGGCCGCAGTTTGAACTACAGCTTGTTGGCGGGGGTAAACGATGCTCGTTCTATTTATCTATTTCGTTTAATACGCTCATAATGTATGTACATAAATGTATGTCTGTGCTTATTTTATGTGTGCGCAAACGCAGCACAGCGTTGTCATTAAGGGTTCGATCGAAGGATAGATCCCTCGCAAATGAGATTTTTTTTACTTGTTTTTTTTTTAGTTTTATTATGAATTAAAATTTAGTTAAATAAATAAATAATAATTGAAATCTAAAGTCTAATTCGGGATTCGACGTCTTAGTCACTAAGCCAAAGGGCAAGCAGGCCTCGCGATCAGATTCAATATAGATTTTCTGTAAAAGAAGAAGTCTTAAATTTCAAGATTGTATGTGATTCAGGGGCTACATAAATAATTATTTCTGGAGTTCCATTTCAGGAATAAACTGTATGTCGACAACATTTGCCACTTCAAGCACACTCCCCTTTGTGTTGTGCTGGCCGAGAACTTGACTTGGCAATTAGTTGGAGCATCTAAGTAACGCTCTCCGAGAACTGCCTCAAGTGTGCCTGTGAGTGCGTGTGTTTAGTGATTCAGAAGTGGGGCCCGGGGCGCAACATTGCCATCAAAATTGGCGTTGCAACGAGCGGAACAAATAGAAGAAAGCCTGACAGGCTCCTCAACTAATTGCAAGGCCAACAGCTCTTCAGACGACTTAAAGAGCGACAAACAACTTGCTACACTGGACGATGCCAGGGCAGGAACAACCGACAGGGAACCAGGGGGGTTGACAAGTGTAAATAAGGCCAAAAGGACGATTGCGCGTGTGTGCGTGTACCAGAGAGCTTTAATAGCAGCTACTGTAAGCGAATGTCCTGCAAATAAAGGGGTCGCACGAGGCAAGCAAAGAAAGGACACTGCGTACACGCTCTTTGTTGTTGTCTCATTAAAAGGCACGAAGCGTATGGGAATATCAACAGTTGAAGGTGGATGGCCCGAGCCAGGACTCACACGTACACGATAAAGGAGGCACAAAAGGGTAAACAATAAATAAGACGAGCGGCCTTCGAGGCCGAGCCATATTAAATTTGTTATTAAGCTTGTAATTATTTGCTGAGCCGGAAACGTAGGCATCTGCCCGGAGCCGTGCTCCCTCTTTTTAACAGCGCGAATTACGCCCGATGAAAATGAAAATATAAATAAATTATGCAAAAGACAAAGACAATGCGTTTGTTTCTTTCACTGCTTTCCATTCAGGCTCAAGATCTCTCGCTGTCCGCTTATTTCACAGTCAAGTAAACTTTGAAAAGGAGGATATGCGCAAGGACAAAGGGAGGTCCGAGACCCCCGAGGCGAGGACAGGGTCTTCAGTTCATTCGCTACACTCGAAAAAAAAAACAAAGACTCCTATATATAAAGTTGGGTTTACATGATTGCGTTAATTCATTTTTACTTCAAGGATTCTTTTATTAAAACAAGCAGCAAAAGCTGTTTGGAATATTAATTGTATTTCAGTAGAACCTCTTCTATATAATGAAGCTTGGAAATAACTTATTCTAGGCTTAAGTTCGTTTAAACTTTAAACTATTGTTAAACACAATAATAATATATACTGCAAAGCTGTAAAAATAATTCGTAGCAGATTTTTGTAAACCTTTAATAAGTATTTTATAATTTATAAATTTTCGATTACGTTTTGTTGTGCAAAAGATGTAGTCTTTATACAGGTTTAACCAAATAATAGATAGATAGATAAACTGATAAAAGCCTAAACCAGCTTATATTTTATATATCATAAGCATCCAAAATATTTCTTTCAGTGCTTTATTTACGCTGGAATTCTCATTAATTTGTTATGCATTTCTCTCTACGCGTAAATTAACTACAATTGTTTCTGTGTGCCGTCCACTTACATTTAATCTTCGTCTTCATCTGTGCTTTTCTCGCTTTTCCCGCTTTTTATTCGGTCCGACCATTCATTGCGCATTCATTTCAGGCCTCGTTCATTTCCCCTGCATTTGTTTTGCATTCCCGTCATTGTTCGCCCTTTGACCTGCCGCTCCGCCTACCGCTTCCACCGCCCCCGCTGCCACCATTGAGTGCTAAAATAAATCAAAATGTGCGAGTGTGTGTGTGTGGGTAAAGAGGACTGACAAAAAGAAAAGAAAAGAGACAACTAAAAAGCGAAAACAAATCTTAAATGAAAATTGTAACCGCTGCGGCTGTGCAAAAAGCCATTGGGAAGCCCTTGGGAATGGCCATGGGATGGGGAATAAGGATGCTGAATGGAATCGGGATGAGAGGGAAAATGGAATGGGGAAAACTGTTCGTAATCTCCAGGCCCACATGTATCGGTCCTGTGGCCTTCGAATGGCGGATTGGGCGGCGACGGGGCTTAAGGGTCAGTAATAAATGTCATGATATGAAATTTATTTACGCGCTGCGAAAAACCAAAGCAAAGGAATGCAATAACAACAGGGCCAGGACCAAGGACCAAGCAACAGCAATCACAAGAACAATGCCACAGCACAGAAGCACACATCCATGGCCTTAGCCAAATCGCAAAGGACAATTAAAATGGAATGCCAAGGAAGAATGCCGAAGGCACCAAAAAGGATGAAAGAAAACCTTTATGCCAACTGATCATTTTGAAAGTGGAATTATTACCAAAAACTGGGACACAACTGGACAATAATATTTGTGCTTGTTGTTTATATTTTTAAGATATAAAATTAGTCGCTATTTGCTGAGAATATTTATTGAAACTATTTACAAGATATAAATCCTAATGTCAAACAAAGATACAAGCACAAATTCATGGCCTCTTTTAATCCATCTCAATTAAGTATAATTGTCTTTTTTAAAGTCCTTCCTGCTTGCAGGTTTATTACAGGAAACCCAACCCTGATACTGAGATTTCCTCAACGATGTCATTTACACCTGGAAACATACATTCAATGGTGAACAAGAGCCGAAGTCTGAGTCCTGATAACAAAGTAAATAATACAAATTCTCGCAATTTTTCTGTAATTAACACATCCCCCAGCACAGGGCGAGACGAGGACACTCCCAGCCCGGCGCACACTCATATCATATAAACTCTTATTTCAAATGGCTGTTGAGTGAGATCCTGACAACATGGCGTGACGGCAGGAAGGACTTTCGTCCTGCCTCGGGCCACAAAACCAAAGGCAGGTGCGCAGGGACATGGGCTTAGGATTTTCCCACACATAAAGCACAAAAGTGTTGTCAGCTCGCTTCGCATTTTTATGAGCTGTTCATGCGAAAGGACATGCAGGCCAGGCTCTTGTTATGTTCCAGCTTTGCTCCTGTCAAGTTTAAGTGGCATCCCTCGACGGGCAGGACCTGCTTCTTTGGCCCTTCATGGACACAGTTAATTATACTGGATTATTTTCCAAATAAATCGATTATCCAATTTACTTGCACTTGTCTGCCATTGAGGTCACGTCCCTCCAAAAGGCGAAAACCGAATTGAAATAATGTTATTGCAATAATGGAATATTGATTGATGCCTGCGTTCGCCAGCATTGACGTTTATATTTATGTATCCCGTCAACCAGCAATAGCGAAATAAATTAATGCCAATAAAAATGCCAGACACTAATTGTCTATCGTTATCACATGAAACGGGAAAAGGAAGCTCCTTACACAATATGTGTTTCTCAGATCGGTTTTAATTGCAGAATTAAGTTATCCTTTCCCAACACCACAAATATTGTTTTTAATGTTACAAAATGTAAAAAAAAAACTACATTTATGCAAGCTAACGCACAGGAAGAATTGCATCTTCTTCAGCCTTAATAAATTTCAAACAATAAATTTTATAATATGTATAAGCTGAAAAGCCAAAAGTTATAAAATATAAATAAAAGCCGCCCCTTCCCACTGACCATTTTGAGCAAAAACAATGAAACTTTCTCATATAAAATGCAAATTATTTTGCAATTTGATTTCATTATACAATCCCAGCGAGCATTATCAAGTACAAGCACTCTTTTTTGTTTTTTTCCCCTTCTGCCATTTTGCATTGACAAGCAAACAAAACTCAAAACTCGGAACTCAGAACTCGGAGCTCGCAAAAAAACTGCAGTCGAGTAAAGAACTTGAGGCAAGGTGTTGTATTGTTGTGGCAGCAGGTGTGCCGGGGAAGCCGAAAAACAAGCGAAAAGCGGCAGGAGCACAGTCTGTGCGAAAAAGTTGATTGTTGTCTGGTGGGTTTATTTTACAATATTTTTCGGTTTTGTGCTTTTCATTTTCAAGTTTGTGCCGCTATCTATATTTCTATTAACAATGCACAGGGCTCGGGAAAATATGCTAAAATCGCCTTATTGTTTATTGATTTTAAACTAGATGGGTGAAAAGTTATATTTGCTAGCAACAACCAATTTGAGCCTTGTGCAAAAATTTACATTTATATTTATTAATGACCAGCTGACGGTGTTGTTTCACCGGGAAAAACAAAAAAATCACAAAATAATAGCCTGAAAATTGGGGGCGAGGGGTATGTAAGTTGGCATCCACTTCAAAAATTATTTTTATGGGCAAAATGCAAACGTGCTGCGTCAATCAACCTTCCGTGTCATAACTTAATTAATTGAACCGAAATTGACGGCAAAATGAGTTTATTAAAGTTTCAAACTGCCAAAAGAAGAAGTTCACCCCTTTCATGGCTGAAAGAAAAAAACGAAGGCAAGCCTTTAGGTAAAAAATACTAATTAGCAACTAGGAAACCCGAGAGTACCACAAAATTAACTATATTAAATTGATTACAAAAGATTCTTATTTCCGAATCTTGGAAAAGCCTTGAAGTACAAAGATAGTAATCAATGGGTTTCCTCTTTTTTTCTAGAGAGACCACAAGGCAGGGACAAGCGGCGGTTCCAATTAAACGCATAAATGTACAGCCATTTCATGCAGCTCGCTCGCCACCAAAGTTGTTTAAAAACCTGTTTGCAAAAGTGTAAAGTGAAAGCAAATATACATACATACATACATACATATATGCAAGTGCATAAAAAAGCCATGAAAACCGGCGAGTGACATGTGAAAAGAGGCGTGGGCGAGGTGGGAGGGTGTGGCGGTTGGGCGTAAACCACTCAAAGGCGTAAATAAATACGCCGCCCGCATAGGTAGGCTATGCTTTTTGTTTGCCCGCCTGTGTATATGTTTGTGTAGGCTCACGTATGCCCCGAATGTGTGTGTTAATTTGCCAACAAAGACACGTACACACACGCAAACAGCATTTAAGGATTTGCCAAAAGAGAGAGACAGAGCTCTCACCTGAAAGACATCCCCAAGCCGAACAGCAAACACACAAATGTGTGTGAATGTGTGCTCTTCGGAGTGTTTACCTTGTCATTGCTATTAATTTGAGCGCGCTACATAATAGCTGTGTCAATATTTTGCAAACATTTTCTAAAAAGGAGCGCCCCCATCGAAGTAGCAGCAAAACACAAAAAGAGGGTGTTATGCTCCAGGGCATAACTTTACAGCAAGTGACACAATGGCCTGAAGGTCGCGGGTAGATTTTCACTGAGCTCAGATCTGAAGATCTTGGAATACTTATAATTTTCTTTCATCATTAGATATTTCTTAAAATGTAATTAAGCCACAAGATATCAACAATCTTTAATTTTACTACCAACTAAAACTAAAAAAATATAATGCACATTTTTTGAGCTAAGAGGCAATTAATCCAAGAAAAGCAGCTTAGGAATATTCGTACTATTTATTAATTAATAATAATTTAAGAGGACTCGCAGATCCAAATTATTTAATTTCGACCAAAATATATAAAGACTATCTATCACTTGTATCACCGACTCTCTTAGGTCAGCTAAATAGATCTAAATTATTTTTAGAAATGCGTCATTAAGTCTCCCAATTTGGTGCTCATGCGATGAGTACAACGTTTAACAGTTAAACCACCCCTTATCACACCAACACATAACAAATTTCTGAAAAGTTACAATTCTGGGAAAAAGAAATAGCGAAGAGCTGCCGCGACATTCGAACTACTAAGAACATTCTATAATATTTTCCAAAAAAACGGCAATTGCTATTTAAAATGAAATTCTTATCGAGACTTGCCGCCCCAAAAGAAAAGGTCAATCTGCGACGCCTATATATTCTGCGGTAGACTTCAGTTTGACTATTTAGCGAGACAGCGAGAAACATGCTCCGTCTGACTGCAATTGTATCGCTCCTGTGGCTCCTGGCTCTTTCCGGGGTCCAGGCTGTGAACCATTGCGGCATAGAACAAAAGGACCAGTGTGTCCCTCATCACCTGTGCGACATTGGTTATGAAGGCGATAGACCTACTGTAGACTTTTCAACTATTCAATTACGTTCCAACCATGAATGCAAGTCCACTAAAACGTGCTGCCCAACTGACAAAATAGTAAGTAGCAAAGTAGACAGAAAATTTAACTATTATCTTACGTATTTCAAAATGATATTGAAAATTTGTTTGTTTAATCTTTTCTAATATGTGTTTTGTAATTACTAATTATTGCAGTTGGAAGAAGATCAAGCCAAGACTTGGAATAACCCACCCGAACAAACCGACTGCGGGATAGTTAACAAAAGGGGTATAACGTTCGCCCTGCAGTCGGCTACAGGCTTTGCTCAGGAAAACGAGCTGCCCTGGACGACGTATCTGCGTCACAGGAATGGCACGTACTTGGGCGGCGGCTCTTTGATCACCCTAGATGTGGTGCTCACCGCTTGCCACACTACCCATGACTTTGAGAGCTACGAAATCGTGGTGCGAGCAGGCGAGTGGGACTTAGAAACCGATAGTGAGAGGTTACCTCATGTGGATGTAGAAGTCCGGAAGATCGTGCGATTTCCCGACTTTGATGAGACAAATGGGGCCAATAATCTTGCCCTCTTGTTCGTAAAGAAACCGTTCGAGCTATCGCGCCACATCCGACCCATTTGCCTGCCGTCGCAGAACCAAAACTTCGACAAAAAACGTTGTATCTTCAGTGGATGGGGCAAGGATGCCGTCAGGCAAAACAGCTTCATGAACATCATGAAAAAGGTGGATCTACCAATTGTGAGCCGCTGGTCCTGTGAGGCCGAGTTGAAGAACCATATTTCTCCCCATTATTTCCCGCTGCATGACAGCCTGATGTGTGCTGGTGGTGAGGATGGCAAGGACTCGTGCATGGGTGATGGCGGCTCCCCGCTCGCCTGTCCGCTTGAAGGCAATCCTAATCGGTTTGAGCAGGCTGGCATCGTGAACTGGGGCGTTGGCTGCGGAGGGGTAAAGATCCCGGCCGTGTACACCGATGTGGCAAAGTTTCGCGGTTGGATTGACGAGCAGATCAGAAGGTTCTCCAGAGCTTACCCAATATCTCGAAGACCTCTACTTCCCCGAACCACAACCCCAAAGGATGAAGATTACGACAATTATGACAATTACTACGAAACAACCCCAACTAGACCACATGAAGCAGCTAAATATAATCCAGAAGAAATTAAGGCAGACGATTATATCACTGTTTCAACGACAAAAAGGTACGAGGAACCTCATCAACTGCAAATGATAAAATCCTAATAAGCCAGTATATTCAACATAATTATCGTGTGCTTAATATAAATAAAAAACATTCTTACTTCACTTCAAATATAAAAAACTCTTTTTTTATATTTATGTATATATTTATATATATTTTTTTTAAATACAAACTAAACTAAAAAATAATGCTTTATCATTCGTATACTCTTTACCGTAATCATTACTGTTTAGGGCATATTCCCTGAATCGAAGAAATGACAATTATGATCTCTTTCAAGGCCAATAGATGAATCTTATTGATTTCAGAAATCTGGGCTTTCACTCTCCAGTGATAGCAATCTCGACTATGAACCGATCCGGCTAAAACAACCAAATTGCGATTGTAGGTGGGACGCCCTTCCACTGGCTTGAAGGCAGGCAGGGCATATCAATCAACGTTGTGAAAGAACTCCATTGTGCGTTAACAAGTGGCACGTTGTCGGATTGATACACAGACTCGTTAGGACGATGGGAGGAAACGGGGGGGAGCCATACCAAAACCCGAAACCTGGCCAACCGTGCTGTATCTATAACTGCCGCCCAACGTTTTCCTAGCTGCAACACTGCGCTCGAGGATCTCCCTTCAGCTCACACCAGTCGTCCTGCTTTCATTCCTTACACTCGGGGAAAATTTGGTTAACTTCCATCAAGAAATTAAAG
Source organism: Drosophila anomelani (assembly GCA_035045905.1). Lineage (NCBI taxonomy): Eukaryota > Metazoa > Arthropoda > Insecta > Diptera > Drosophilidae > Drosophila > Drosophila anomelani. The sequence continues at coordinate 147,659 of JAWNOO010000148.1, read as the reverse complement.
CTGAATAGATGAAAATCAATTTTTAATTTTTTTTTAAAGACCTCTCCAACTTAAGATTTACCTTTAAAGATTAAACTTGATATTTATTTAAGTGTAAGCACCGCTTGCAACTCAAACATCAACAGTTGCCTTGCTCCTTGCAGGCTCCTTCAGCTTCTGGACCTAGACCTGGACCTGTTCCTTTTTTGGCGGAATATGTCACCGACAACGTGGCCAGCACACATGAGTTTGGCAGGACAAAAGATTGAAGAGCGACCGGATCCGGGGAGCAGAGCTCGAACAAGTCATCAGCCATGTACAGGAAGTTAGTTAGGCGGGGCCCAGATTCCCATCCCAGCCAGACTCATTCCCAGTTGAGGCTCTGCCAAAATGTCCCCAGCGACAAGTTGTTCAAACAGCAAATTACATGCAGCCTTAGAGGGGTCAAAAAAGCAAGAGATTTAGCTTGGGATTGGGCTTGGGATCGGGAAAGAGAATAGGGATGACATCCAGACCTGACTTTTAAAGTCGCTTGGCTGCTTTGAAGAGTTTTTTTTTCATCATTCCCCCCGGCGAGACGTCATTTTGAATATGCCTTCGCCTCTCATTTTCCACGTTATTTTATTTTTTTTTTTTTTTGGCCCGTGCTTACAGTTGCCATTGTTACTGTTGATAACACCTCAAGGCCCGCGCTCCCGAGTGTTACTTTTGGGCTTGTTGGGGCACAAAAGTGCACTCGGCTATTGAAAATCCAACAACTGATAGCAGGCACTGCATACAAAGCAGCCGAGGGAAAAACAACTGGAGTGGAGTAGCAAACTCATCCTCCGAAGGACGAACAGTTAATGTTCTATCCGTAAATTAAAATATGTTGCTCACATTTAAAATACAAACAGTAAAAGCGATGAATTTAATTGAAAATACCATAATTCCTATGCTATATTAATATTTACTTTTGTTTAATTTAATTGAAAGGCATAAGTACTACTTTATCTAAAGGGTCTGCTAAATAGTCCACATTCCCCACTGCTTAGCTAGCTCCTGACCCTCTACAGCTGGAAAAATCGGAAGTGAAGGAAAGAGGGGTTACAGAAAAATAGAAAATGCCGCCAACAAAAAGGCGTGATAGGCAGAAAAACAACAGCAATCGGGACTTTCCTGTCGCCCCTTTGGGGACCGCATCGCCATTTATATTGAAGCAAAAGTTGCTTCCTGTGCTCTTTAAAATGAAAAGTTTTAGGACAAATATTCAGCTTCATTCATTCATCATCGTTTGCTGACTAATTGATTTAAGTTTCCTTTACGAACTCATTACGTTCTCTAATGTCCCCGAAGTCGGCAAAAACCTACATACATACATATATGTACATATATGGAAATCATTTTTACTATTGGTGCAGGCAAGGGAGAGCACATGTGGAAAGTTGACTCAAAAGTTTACGGATAATTGATTTGCATGGGGAATAACCCAATTTGAGGACACACAATATCTAGCTTGATTGCACTTTATTTTTGGGTAACATAAAAAATAATAATAAAACCTGAAAGTAGAAAGCAAGATGAGCCTTTGAATTCTAAACTGAATAACTTAATTTTTTAAGAATATAAAAATATAAGACTTTATTAAATATTTGCATTAAAAATTTCCTTTAACTTTTCTCCCTTGATAACTCTACAAATATCAATTGATGTAGTATCCTTTAAGTCCCAACTGCAAATAAACACGACATATAATTTTATTGCGAAAATTGCGCCAAACATTTCTGATAAGCATCAGGCAATGTACGCCAGTAAAAAAAATACGACAAAAACAGAGAAAAAAGGAACAAATTGTCTACAACATTTTTGACAGGCAATTTGCCTACACACATTTGCCTCTCGAATATATATACATATTCCACATCCACTTCCTTGTCCTGGCTCTTGCTTTTGGGAACATTTGAAATGAGCAATTTTCACATATTTGTACGACAGCATTTACGGCACACACTCCGACCAAACTGAAGCAACATTAAGTCATAAAAATAAATAGTTGGACACAGAGAGCGGCGATACGGAGCAGTTATAGTCGAAACGGAGTCAAGGCAACGCCCCCAAGAGCAGCGCGCTGTGTGTCCTTCCTCGCATATGAACAGTTTTGCCTCCTAATGCTGATGATGCTGACCCGACACCCGGACGCATCCCCCGATACTTGGCATGTGTTGGTGGCAAAGACTGGCTTCAAAATAATGTACAAAATATGTCCGGGCTTAAATGGCTCAAAGTAGGGATCAAATCCTCATTGAAGCATTCATAATTTCAACATTAAACTATCCAAATAATTCTCGAGCTGTTTGCTCAGGAATACCAAAGTTTATAAAAAGGAAAATCTAATAAACAGCCGTTAAAAACTTTGTGGAACTTCATCAATTCATTTACAATATGAAAAGGAGGAAGTCAGAGAATAAAAATCTCAGGACAAACTTCTCGATATCGCAGACAAATTAAATGCTGCACAGTAAAGTTTCGAATATCAGGCGAAGGAGTTGCAGCGCAAACTTACAGACAACGAATTAACTTTCAAATAATCCCGTTCAGCCAGACAAGACAATTAATAATCTTCGGGGATCCGGGAATCGGGGAATCCAGGCAGCGGGTGGCAAAAATGTTTGCTCCCAGATCCAAATGAACAGGCCATGTCAAAGTTGCACGGAGCGATGCCTCTTGATAATTTTGTTTCGCCTCCCGCTTAATCCTTTCGCCCGACGAACCGACGCGTCGGTGCAACCGGGCAGGTCCTGGTCCCGGCCGGCGTCTCCGGAGCAGCCGGCTGTGTCGGCATCATCACCGGATAACTGTCGAACGAATTGATATTGTTTGCTTTTAATTAAAAACAATTTGCTTCGCTGGCCTTCTAGCCGCAGCGGATCGAACAGTTTCAGCTGGAACACCAACTCGCATCGGTTGACAAGGATTGAGCTTGGAGCTGCAGTCTGCACGGGAGAAATAGCCTTATTTTTCCTTGTTATTAGTTAGAACTGACTATTGTTTCCCAAAGAGGAAAACTCGCTCTTTAACTCTTAAAAAAAAAAATTGATGAAGTCTAAGAATGCTCTATTTCAAAAATATATTTTTGTGTCTTTTTCGTAACCTCTTAAGACTAACCCAACCCAGAGACCATTTGATATAGACAAACCTCCAACCCCCAAAGCCATGAACACTGTCAGCCTGAAATTCTACATATTTTATGACCATTTCCCACTGCCTTCTAATTAAAAGGCCGAAGCCAAGGCTTAAACCCTTTTTAAACGGCTCAAATGCCAGTTCGCCGGCCAAAGTGTTTAGTTGTGAAAAAAATTTACTTTGGAATTTATGTCGGGAAAAGTTCTGTCGCGCTCTCAAAGTAATCCAAAGTCTTCTTAAGACTCAACCGAAAAGTTACTCGTAGTTTCTGGGACCCTATCGCTTTAAAGTATCACCTGCCCGGAGATAAAGTCGGAAACTTTCGCATTCATTTCAAAATTAATTAAACGTTTAAGACTGGGCCGGCGCGACAGGTGAATAACGAAAGTTTGTAGAGATTTCGATGGTCGAAGGACAATGGCAACATTTAATTGGGGTTTGCGATAATAATTGGCCACAAGCGGCTTAATGTGTGTCCCCTAACAGGACGGCAGGTAGCCTTAAGCTTGAAAGTGGAAAATTCATTAGAAAAAATCCACGAAATTTCGATTCGGAGGCTTCTCCGTTGTCTGATAGAGCTTTGGACTGCTTACTTCTTGGCTTTTCACGTGCTATCCGGAGAACAATGTTACTCATGTTATATGTACTTATTCGGTCGCAAGGGAGTTTCATACTATAAGCTCCTTAGACCTTAAACCTGTCTGTGCCTCTGTCTGCAATCGACTTAATTTATGTCAAACTTGTAAGCCAAGAAATAGTAAGAAGTACAAATGGCCATGGAGACCCTCAGCAAATTGTCGGAAAGATTAAATTACAATGAACTGTTTTATATTTAATATTAATTAGTCTACTTGTTTTAATAAAATGTAACGAATAAATCCTTGCCACATCCCTCAGATCGTATCAAAGCAGGATACTGCTGCAATAATTTATTTAAATTCCCTCTTTCATCACTCTTTTGTAGGGAGTATTGTAGATTTGTAATGTATTGATAGGTAATACCTATAACAAACCCTTCAATGATGTCCGCCCCAGCTTAATCCCTTACCATAAACTGTAATGATAATGGTCTGCCTGCTTAAACCCGTCATTCGACTAATTAGTCCGTCTCTGCAATATTGAACTGACCGTAAGCATAATAGGCATTATCCGAAAACTGAACAAATCAAACCATAAAATTAAACTGCAAACTCGACAAAATATCCATACTGAAATCGACAATGCCGTATGATTGATAGAATCGCTGAATGGCTGAACTGGATGCAACTATATCGAAGTAACGCGAAACCCAATTCAGGAGCACTCGTGCAATTTGCAGAAAATCATACTAAGCATCCTGCGAGTGTGCTGTGCAAATAGTTTTGCGCAGATTTTAGCAGCAAAACAAATTGCAATAATTATGTTGCAAAAGGGGCGGGGCTAGGGTGGTAGTAACCTGCGGCAACTATCGGAAAACTTTTTCAAATAAATACAACGTAATTATTGAGCCATACACTGCAATGCACTGCACTGCCCAGCACAGTACATATATGCAATCAGGACTTTCGTAATTGTATTTGGGTAGCTGTTAATCACAAAATGCGCGGCCTATGCAAATAGCACTGCCAGGTGAGCTGCAAGTTAGCCGCGAACACAATCCAAACTATGAATAATTGATGCCCTGCAACCAGCGGTTAATATTGGCTTGTCATTAACTTTGTAGCATATTAACAACATTCATACAAAAGGTGCCTCGCCATTCGGTTAAAAACAATGCAAACGAATAAGTTGCATTTAATATTCGTTTCGAATGGTTTAATTTGTTTATCCCGGGCACAATTAATCAGATTGGCCTCAAAAAAAAAAAAATAAAAAAAATTAGCATAAAAGCCATTTACTATTATAAGTGGTGTTTTGCAGGTGGGATAAATTGCCTTCTGGTTTATAATGCATCCGTTATGGCATGCTTTTCTTTGATTTAACATTAAATAAAGGAAGAAGAATGCGTCTAACATCTTTCATAGCAAGATTGAGAGATAATAATTAACAAATATATAAAGTAAAGCCTAAATTTAGATAGAGTAGATAAATGCCGCTAATACCAATATTCCGAACTCACATGTTTACATAAATATTTTATCACTTTATTATACAAAGTCCTTTACAGAATTTTGGCAGTTTTCATATGGTGTTGTGTAGGCCTTTAGCTGGCATATTTGCAAATTAACCAAATATGCCAATGATTTGTTGCAAATTCTGTTAATTTATTTGTTTATTAAATTTAAAGGGGGCTCCAGAGGCTGCGTATGCAAATTAGGATAGCACTTCTGGAAACATATTGCATGTACTACTGTGGGCAAAAAGTAAGGAGAATTTATTTGTAACTTGAAAATTCTTTATTTATTCTTCTGAATCAATTTAATTCCCTTTAAAGTAATCCCCTCCCGATAAAATACACTTATGCCAACGTTTTTCGAATCCTCGAAACAGGAAAAATAGTCCTTTTTCTGTATAGCTATGAGCGCCCTCGCCGATTCCGTTTTTATGTCCTCAATCAACTCGAAACTGGTTCCCCGGAGTGGATTCTTAAGTTTTGGGATTATCCACAAGTCCCACGGAGCCAAATCAGGAGAATACGGTGGCTGCGGAAGGATATGCGTCGAATTCTTGGCTAAATGGTCACGAAGAACGAGTGCATTGTGAGACGCTGCACTATCGTGGTGCAAAAACCAAGTTGTTGGCCAATAATTCTGGTCTTTTTATACGAATTGCTTCACGCAAACGACGCATAACGCTTAAATAACATTCCGTCTTAACAGTTTGGCGAGGTGAAGGGAATTTTTAGTGCCCCACACCACGAAAATTGAAAAAAACTGTCATCATGACCCTGATTTCTGACGTTCTCTTTTCTGAATTTTGTTGAAGTCTTTGTACCACTTATAAACATTTTTCTGGGACGTGGTAAAATCACCAAAGGCTTTCCGCAAAAATCCTTAACGTTTCCGCAGCCAAAATTTCTTTCCTCCAATCAAAATTTGATGGCACTTCTCAGAACAATTATATCAGACATTGTAAAAATCGCCAAATGCACTCTTGAGCGTTTGGTAAACACAAGCGTAAATATAGTACTGATTCTGAGTTTGACATGAAATTACCCCCAGATGTCATTAATAGTCCTGGCAACTAAAAAAAAAAAACTAGTCCACCATCTTAAACCCGCGAACTTTAAATTAAAAATTCACCTTACTTTTTGCCCACAGTAGTAGATAAATATATATATTTATTTTATGATTGTCATTGGCATCCAATTTTAGCCACTGGCTGCTGCTGGCAATATCGTGACAGCAAGCTTACATGCTTGCAAATTTTAATTAGAATATCTGTAAAAATTGCTCAGACCACGCACATAATTATTGGCTGATTTTTGACACCGAGTCATGGAATGTCATAAAAGCTGACAGGACATGGCGAATAAAAAATATTTATGACGTAAACGAGGCTTATGAATGCAAGCAAGACCCAGCTAATAAATATTGAAAATAAATATTGAAAACAAATTCTTAAAAACTAAATAAACCATAAATGATTGCATAATTATACCCTTGCAGGGTATTATAGTTTAAGTCAAAAGTTTGCAACGCAGTGAAGGAGGCATCTCCGACCCTATAAAGTATATATATTCTTGATCAGGATCAACAGCCGAGTCGATCTAGCCATGTCCGTATGTCCGTCTGTCCGTCTGTCCGTTTCTACGCAAACTAGTCCCTCAGTTTTAAAGCTATCTGAATGAAACTTTGCAGTTAGGCTTCTATATACTCTCACTCGTACATATGCCGGATCGGAGGACTATATCATATAGCTGCCATAGGAACGATCCGAAAAATTTTCAAAAAAAAATTATAACTTTGTCAGTTTTTCACATATTCTCACCAAATTTGATATTTAGCCATATTTTATTATTACTGAATTTCGGTTTTAATTTCATCAAAAAAGGGGCTGACTATATCCTATAACTTCCATAGGAACAATCAGGAAAATAAAAGAAACAAGATAGACATACAGTCGGGTGTCCCGACAGTAGAATACCATGTACCATTACAAGGCGCGTCCCAAAATGATATAAAAGAAAGAGAATAAGTATAAACAAGATGGACATACAGTCGGGTGTCCCGACAGTAGAATACCATGTACCATTACAAGGCGCGTCCCAAAATTATATAAAAGAAAGAGAATAAGAATAAAAAACTGAGACAAATTTACATATAATGCAAATGTCTTCCCATTCAAGAGCAAAGTCGATAGCTCAGTGGGTAAAGCTACACATACATTTTTGTAAGCAATTGGCCTGGGTTCGAATCAACCGCAGGCATAAGGAATTTTTTCATTTTCAAAACATTAAGTATAGTTCTTTGCTTGCATTTTTTTATTTTTTAGTATTAAATACTGTAATTATTTTAATGTACTGGAAAAAAAAATTGCTAAAAATAAAAAAGTTTTCACTCGGCGCCGACGGGATTCGAACCCGTGACAACTAAAATT
>JAWNOO010000148.1:0-135000 GCA_035045905.1 Drosophila anomelani | reverse complement strand
GAAATTATGAATATACACTAAAGCAAAGCAGTTTTGCAACTTTAAGACAACAATCTTTATGCCGCACTCATCCTCGAAAATATTCTTTGCAACACTAAACTGTATCTTAGCGGGAGAACATAAGAATTAATTAGCTCCGTAAGCTAGTTCATGTAACACGGAGCGTTTGTCGCGCTCGCCTCGGCTAATTGTGGACTTGTGCGGGTCGTTTCATTGATTTATGGCTGCTAATTTCAACTCATGACGTTCAAAGTATTAAATAATAAACTCCAGTCCGTCGAGCGGCTCTCGATCCTGCTGGCTTCCCGGATATACAGCCACATTGGACCTCGTGCTGGGATACTGCAATGTGGGAGGTGGCGCCATGAAACATGAGACTGAAAGTATCTACCTCCCCGTGGCTACCCGGCAGACTTTACAAGTGTTTCGCTCGGTTTTATGGGGTAACGCAGAGGGGGCTTTTCCCCGGGCCCTGTAATGAAATTAAAGGCGTAATGCAATACAGCTGGCAAAGTTTTCGCAGCGGTTATTTCCATGGGTTCTCGTTACTCGGCGCTCTTTTGCGTGGCAGTAGCCGTCGCGGCTCCTCCAGACAGACATTAAATTTAATTAATATCTTCCGTTTTTCGAACCCAAAGCGGTATTTAAGAAAAATGCAATACCGCTATTAGATTTTCTTCTGGTATTTAGACTTGCTTCTTTTATTGTATATTTTATTAAATTAATAGGGATTGTTTAACACTTATAACAATATATTTAATATGGCATTTCATATGTTGTGTCAAAATAATAATATTTAGTCTGGAATGACTAAAATTGGAACTAAAAAGCTCAGCGTTCTTCTAGAACAAGGAGGCCCTGACATTTCCTTTAAGTCTTTGGCAGGAAAAACTATTACATTTTCACTTGCAACTGAGAAACAACAGAAGCCAGACGACCAGCTAAAAATCAGGTGAAAATCTCTTATTTTCCGAATATGAAGCGGGTTAACAGCGAAAAGCAAGCTACCAGTGTTCCACCTTCCGTCGAAGCGTCGTCCATCAGCAGTGCCCAGCCAATGGCTACCTCTACACCGGGTCGTAGCTCCCGCAGGACCACTATACAGAATCCAGAGCTATCACTATCGCCAGCAACCAGAGAGAATGTCGTGTTATCACCATCTTTTGCGGCAGCGCTGGCAGTAGTGACCACGCCACGGGGACCTAGAGACGTAGCCAACAGTTCCTTGCCACAACGAGTGCCGAGGTCTTTTCGACAGATCATGGGACGTCGCCCTGTCCACTCGGTAAGGTTTGATACGATGGGAAAAATGGGCAGAAACTAAAGGATTCCTCTAATTTTTCAGGGTTTTAAGAGTACCATGTCTTCCAAGGGAAATGTTCCAAAGCATCTCAAGATTAATTCTTCAAAGGCAATTGCGGAAGCCCCAAAATCAGAACCTCCAAAGAAAACACCCAAGTACACACAAACAGAAACCGATGGTAGCTCGCTTGCCCCAAAACGTCAATATTCTCCAGAGGGCACTCTACCCGGGGAAGCCTCTACTTCGGCTGATGCGGCCAGGATCAACGCCGTGTTCAGCCTGACCCCGTCCGCGGCACCAACTTGCCCATACCAAGTATTGCAGTTGAGTACGCAGAACCGTCCGATTGGTCTCCTGATTCTCAACATGGATGAATTGAAACAGCAGGGGCCCAATCGGGACCAGGCAGAGCCAGCCGAAATTACGGAACTGACGCCAGACAGGATTGAGGAGACCCGCGATGAGGATACTCCGCCGCCAGAGAATCCTGACAACAACACTTCCGACTCGCTATCAGAGAAAGATCCACCGAAAACCAAAAACTGCTTAATTATGTAAAAATATGAAGTTCTTGGTTGCGAATGATCATTCCTTTTCAATCCCAACGATTCATTAATTTATAAAAAGAAAAAAAATAAACCGCATTCTCTTTTAATCTCTCAGCTTTTCGTATTAAATCAGACTTGACTCTGGGTTCACAGCTGATAAGGCTAGCGACTAGATTAATCGGTAAGCAATATGAAAGCAGCTTTCATTTAAGCTGCGGAATTTCAATTGCAAGATGTCATCGATTTGGGCATTTCTTGTTGTGATCTTAGCATTTCTAGGAACCTGCGATTCCGTAAGACCATATTGCCCGAACAATAAAATATATCAATGTGTTCCAGCGCATTATTGTCCGCGAGACTTGAGGTCGATCAGAGCTTATAGTTGTTCACGTAGAACGCAAGTTTGCTGCGAAGAGCAAAAAGTGAGTATATAAGATGCGCATTTTGACATATATGTAGTTGTAATTATTTCTTTTTAATAATTTTAGGTATTTTTTGGAGTGAAATACACCGGAAATAAATATGTTCGTGGTCCATATTATCAGGGCCGTTAAGATAACAAGGAATTCATCTCTGTCAAAGTTTCAGCTTAAGTCGAAGGTTAATAAGTAATGTGCTTCAATTTCTACTATTTCTTCTATTTTATACAATATACTCTTTAATATAGTTTTCAAGATAAGCAAGGGAAAGTCTTTTAATGTAGGCCCTCAAATTGCTCGAAATGGTTTATGCTGTATTTTGTATTAGGCTGCACTGAGCCTGCACCAATTTTCCCATCTGCCGAGCTGCAACACAGGCATGATTACATAATCTAGACTTTTGCAGACAATAAAGTTCTCCAGCGCACTTTGTAAGCTGGCGAAATTTACAGAAATGGCATTATCACGTTGCACACAGCTAATTTGCAAGCGAGAGATAGAAAGAGAGAGACAGAGAGAATAAGAGGGAGACAGACGGAGACTGGAAAAGCGGCCAAAGAGAAAAGAAAACTGAATTATATTTACACAATAAACTTGGCACCCGCCGCCTCTCTATACTATTTTGCTGCCTGTTGTTTTTATTTGTTTATAAGTTTGCCGGCATCTACAGTTATCTGTGGGCAATAGTAGTAAGATGCTACCAAGGCCGCTCTCCCCACGACACACCAAGGTAGACTGCAAAAAATCGAGTGTCAGAAATAAATATAATCTATAAATTACAACTACAATTAATCTTTATAAGTAAGCTTTGTACTATATTTGTATAGATTCTCTGGCCTATTGATTGCTTGATTTTAACAAAAATTTACCTAGGAAGCGATTTTAAATAATCTCTAAAGTGGATTATCTTTAATAGGGAAATTCAAATTATCCTAAAACAGCTTAGCCCAAAATAATTACACGAAGACCATAGTGCAGAGGGATACCTTTTAATCTACAAACTGAAAGCTGAAAATATTTATTTTTTAATAAGAAAAAATATTTCAGATAAGCAGCAAAAAGGGTGGAGTCAGGGGATTGAGGATAAATCGCTTCAGAATTAATACAGGCAATCCACTGAGCAAAAAAAAAATACAAACGCACATGGATGTTATGTTTTCAAAGTTTTCAAAGGGACAATTAATCCAAAGAGATTATAATTTGTATCAAACTCTTGCAAAACCGTTCCATTTTCGTTCAGTGTTCCCTGAAAACATACCAGAACAAAGGATATGCAGCCATATTTTGGCCTGGAACTACTGCAAAGAAAGAAATTTGCATGGATTTTGAACCTAATAAGCAAAATGTGACTACAAAATCCAATTTGTAATGAGAAAAGTAGTGCGAATTGTCTGTGCGAGCGGCTGCTACAAAAATATTTTGCAGCATATTTCTAGGCGTATTTATGAGTTGCGCTTAGTTTTCCCCACACAGCAGCAGCGGTTAGGGGTTCACTATGTGCGCGTGCTAAAATTATGCAATAAAATTATGCGAGGAGGCCTGCAACTGTGTGCGACTGCATGTGGTTGTGCATTTGTGTCTGTGTGTGCTTTGTGCCTCGAAACGTGACTTGTTTTTCGGGAGGCGGTTTCTTGTATTCGCTTTTGCATGAAAAGTTCATGGAGATTTGTTTTGTAAACTACAACTGTATATTACTTACAAAATTGTAACTGTTGTATAAGGAATTAGATTTCAATGCGTTTACTACAAGAAAGTTTATTGTGTTTATGCAAGGAAAACACAGCAATCAATTAAAGAGGCATCCAAAAGTATGCTGTGATATACTTTTAATGCAATCTATTTCATCAAATTCTGTGACCATCGCAAACAACTTAATAGTCCTAGCTTGTATTTTGTTTCTGGGGGATGGTTTTTTAAAGGACTATAATTTTCAACACGCGCCCTCAAGTATGCTATAATTCACACGTAGCCCAAATAAGCAACAAGCCCAGCACCTGCGATTGCCATGGGCGGGACAGGCTTTCCTGTTTACAATTCATAAGCAATTTCGGACTGGCGACAATACCGAGGCCCGGTTCAGTGCACTGGACTCGCCATGCTGGGAAATCAACCTCAGCACACGATTTTTAATTATTTTGTTTCATTTTCATTTCAGTTCTGTGCTCCGTTTTGTTTTGGTTACCCAAATAAACAAGGTCCGTTGCTCACCAGTAGTAGTGGCGCCTGTTTCTCAAAAAAGATTCTCAAGGATGGGGTCTACCATTCCCATTCCCAGCCTGTTTATTCTCTTCTGTGTAATTACAAAACGTGATTTTTCTTTTGTTTGGTTCTCCTTTTTTTGTTTCTGTTCCCAGACAACATTTCACGTTTTATGTTAATTTCTTTTTTGTGTGTCTTCCTTAGCTTAAATTATAGAAGGGAGTCCCTGTTGTCCAGTTTTCTGCTTCCGTTTTTTTCGCTGTTATTTTTTCTTGGGATCGGTGTATTGTTGCAGCTTGTATGCTCCAAAGGTGTCGTAAAATAAAAATTCATAAATATTTAGTGCATTTTTTATGATATGCCACCACATTTGTGCCGTCAGGCTAACCTTGGGCTAACCAAAATTTAATTGGGATAAAACACAAAAATAAATACTGCACTTTTTGGTCTTTTTACTTGTTTTGCCCTAAAGTTTATTTTATAAGATTTACTAATGATACCGTTTCGCATTAAAGTAGAAAAATCTCTTCATTTGTTTAATATTAAATTAAAGAAAATGTTATCATAAAATGATAAATGCTATCTGCTTATTTTTTAGGAATTTTGCAAAATATTTTATATTATTTAAATACCTGGGATACATTTTCGATGGTGTCGCAGCTGGCATTTCTGTCAAATTAAATCAATCATACGCACTGTGTGCCCGACTGGGCAGAAACCGTTTAACATATTCGGACCACCGTTCGCAGCGCTCGCTTGGTGGAAGCTAGAAATCGAACTCATTGAACCGCAAATGCAATGTCAAGCAATTTCATGCCAGCGGAAATCTTTCAATGTTAATTTTCAACACACGGGCAAACAGCGGAGTCAAGAGAAAATTGTGCGACTTCCACAAACTTCAAAGCGTCAATAAGCAGACAAATATGGGCGAATGGGGGGAGGGGAGCTGGCTCTGTGTGTCTGGGGGCGTGGCGTGGGGCATGTCAGCCAGGTGGGCGTGTCCGTTGGAAATGGCCCGGCTGTCTGGCAAACAAGTTGACTGATAACGGAAGCTGGCAATGCACGTGTTTACCTCTGGATATTTGCTGTCTCCCATAGAACAGGATGCCCTCTGCCCTGCGTGCTCTGTCTCGCTCAGCCCGTTTGTGCTGTCGGAGGACGATGATAATGATGATGATGATGGTGGAGGGAGGGGAAGTGGGAAAGGGAGAAAGGGAAGCGGGGACTAGCCCCCATCCGCAGCTGATGTCACACATTCATGGTCATTTTGCTGAGTCAATCGTTTGAAAAATTTATGTTGCCTTCAAAAGCAAAAATTTGCCATCGCCGTCGTTTGATTCTCGGCAATCGACCACACACAGTGGGTTGAGATGATTTGGAAAATCGGCACTTGACTTGGTTTTCCCTTTCATAAAAGAAAATCTGAATATAATTATAGATTTTCAAATAAATCTAAAAACCTTTCAAGATGGAAAGCCGACATGAAATTTTGTTAAGCTAAATTTCAATAAACATTTTTATTTTCTACACAAAATATAGCTATTTTGTATAAATTAGCGTCTAATTATTATATATTATAAATTTCGCAAAATACATTAACTTTCTGCCACTGTGCGGTAGCGGGGAGGTACAAGGGAGATAGTCAATAGATGCGGTTCATTTAACTTGACTGAATGCTCATCGACTGCTAACCTGGCTCCCACAGTCTGCGATGGCAGTGTCTGGCCGGATCGGGTTTCGGCCTGCTGGCCTCTGACCCGCCCGAACTCAATTCAGGTTTATGAAGTGCTGATGTGTGTCTGATTTAATTGAAATTTGATGCACTTTTCAATGTCTGACGTTGAAGTCAGCAAAAGTGTTTCATTAAACTTCAGTTTCATGTTTAACCACTTAATTGTGGCACTTAGGGGAATCATGGGTATTTATGTTGACTTACTAAAATGAACATTGCCAATAACATTGACAACATTCGCAAATTTTTTTCTTAGAAATCGGAAAGAAAGACTGTTTAAAATGTCTGAGTTGATATTTTTATGATTGGAATTCAGACTGATAAGGTTTTTTTCTCGGAACCGAAACACATGCAGAATAAAAGTCTGCTGGTTGTCTTTGAAGCAAGATTTTGGTGTGGTTTTAGTTTAATTCGTCTTTATTTATAGGAAATTTCAATTTAAAAATTGCAATTATGATAACCTTTATGTTTTGGAAAGCCAACAGCAAGCCATTTCTTTCTAGTTAGAATCTCAGTCTTGACATTTACAGATTTCCTATTAAGCTTCTACCGCTAAGTAGACAATATCTAATTACATATAGATCATTTCTCTAAAGCCAAATTAAAGATTGCCTGGTTATAATCCTTAGCAGCCAAAGAGTTCCCATTTTAATGCGCTTAAAGCTGCGAGGGCCATAGAAAAACACGAGATGTGGGCAGCAAAGTGTCAGCGACAGCCACGGGCGAGCCAAACCTTGGAGTTTCCACCAGACCCCCAGTTGAGAACAAAAAAAAAAAAAAGAAGGGTGGGACGCGAACGAAAGGGGGAGGAAACGGCGAGTAAAACTTAACAAGTTCACTTAGAAGAAATTAAGTTTTCAGCATTTATGTTAGGAAAACTGTAAAGAAAAACTTTCTTAATGAAGCGACGACAATGTGGTGAGCATTGAAGAAATGTTCAGAAAAAATAGCAGTGCTGAAAAACTGAGGAAAGCGCATAAGTTTGCACTGAAAGTATATTAAACGAGGAGCCAGGGAATAAAAGGGAAAGTTTTAAGAAAAAATAGAAAACCTTTCTTTAATTATGCGAATACACAAAGTATCACAAAGAAAAATGTATAATTAAGGAATTAATTTTTGGGTTCATCATTCATATGAAATATAAAGCAAGTAACATGATTTACTATATAGTATATATTTTCACCTTTCATCCCAAACATTGGGTAGTTTAGGGCGAAGCCTTTTCTACCAAGTTTAGCACCAAGCTTCTGTTGTTTATTAATTATTTGCCAAGTGCTTTTGGATGGAGCCCATCAATCCATAGTACACCTAAAATTAACCTAATTTTTTACCCACTCAATGTTCGGGAGTGCGATTCCAAAAGGTTCCTCCACAAACACAGGCGCAGCAGCCTTGTTTTTAAACTCGCAGCAATTTTTTACCTTTTGTAACTCACACACACAGCATAGCGACTTGGGCCCCTGAGTATATTTGTGAGAAAAGCAGCCACAGTTGGAAAAGTTTTCCAGTCGCCTCCTTGAACGCCACCGTCTCCGCTTTTTTGGGGGGAAAATTTACTTTCTTGAAGATAAATTATATGAGCATTTCCCAAAGGTTAACGTGATAAATTTTCGGCAGCGTAAGCAAAATATCCCACAGAAAAACCCAGAGTCTGGCTTCGATCTTGCGGCCAATGTGCAGAAAAGGACTCGTCGCATATGTGTGCGAGCGAGTGTGTCAGATAAATTGTTTATGTGTCTGTGGGGAAGCGATTAGTGTTAATGGGTTCCCCCTGCCTCCCCTAAACAGTTCCTAAAAAATGTGTGATTCTTGGCCCTATTTTTTTGCAGGATATTTGATTCAAGTTTTCTTTTCAAACACTCCTGCAGCGCATACGAGCAATCGATAAGTGCACGCAGACAGCCGGATGGACAGGCAGCCGAATGAGAAGGCAGTCGAACCCCAAACGTACATTGCGATATATTTTCAATTTCTTTCTTCAGCAGAACGCATCTAAAGTTTGCTCCGACCAGTCAGGCGCTGCTGAGATTGCAGTCGAGCTGGGATTGCCCGGACATTAGGCAGGACAGACACCGTACGACTCCACTCCCAAAAGTGCCCCAGCCATTGTCATTGCATCGACTTTTGCCAGAGTTTCATGTTTAAATGTCAATTTCTCAACGAGCCAAAGTGACCAACGAGGAACCACTATCCTGGCATCCAGTTGTTGCTCTATACCCCAAGTCCTTGTGCATTTCGCAGACCCAGCTGTAATGTATGGAGGAGGCCAGGGCACATATTTTTTAACGCCAGAGCATTGGCATGGTCCAAGTTATTTTTTCAATTACTTCTTTGTTGATAGGGGCTCGAAGGGAACCAGACGGATGTAACCGGACAGAGGATATGTGCTGGCTTTGTGGTCAGCTTGGCTTCTCTCTTTGTTTACCGGACTCGATTATAGGGCCAAGGTGTTGTGATTTGGTGTGCGATACGATATACGATTAGATGGGTAAATATTTTGAATTTATATTGGAATTATATCGAAATGGTGAAAGGGAAGCTAAAGAGCTTAAAGCTGAGAACTTTATGTGTTAAATCTAAAATAATATACGATTTCTTTGCATTCGAATTTCTCTTCCTAAGGTGTTTATTATTAGCTTCTCAATCAAGTGCTTGCAATAAATACCCTTAAAACATATTTAAAGCATATTCTTTTTCAAAGTTTGAAAGCGGTTTTCTGGTAATAAATGTATATTAAAAATCTTCATATATTTCAAAGTATTATTTTAATACATTTCATAGAAATTTTTATTTCTGCTTACAGAACCAGCTAATAAACAAAAAAAAACAAATGAAAATCTCTTCCGTCCCCGTTGGACGTCAAACGAAATTGGACAACCTAAACAACTCAATAAATCAGCTGTCGATTGGGTCGTTTTTCCTGCTGCTGTCAGAAGGAAATATAAGCAAAACACACAATTGTCAATCCTTTCGGCAGCAGGGCACGATGGGGCAGGACAATTAGTCCTGTCGGCTGGCCAGAGTGGATGGGTGGGTGGGGTCAAAGGCTTACAGCAGCTAATTTTCAATTTGCATGACACGCCGCCTCTGCCTGCCATCGATAGGCAGTTGATGGTGATCCCCATGACGACGATTACATCGGGCGGCAAAATATAAATAAGTTTGGCATTTTAATTGAAATGGGTGGGGTGGGGTGGGGTGGTCCAGGAGACCGAGCCGGGGGCCAAAGCTCACGGAAACGACTATTTTGAATGAATTAAATGGCCGTCGAAAATCTTTATTTATAACAGCTGCGGGCCGCTAGCTCCGATGGCCCGCCGCTTGGCCCCCGACCAAGATCCCAGCTCTGTCTGCTGGCATCGGAAATATTAAATGAAACGAAGCAAATCCCATTGTCACCCGGTTTCGGGATTCGAAATTGGCAAATAATTGACAAGCTATTTGGGGCGTGTTGATTGGCAAAAACTAATGCCAGCCGGACGACTCTGTGCACGGGGGACAAAAAGACGGCGAGAGAAATCGATATACATTTGACTGATGGACAATGGTTGGGCCAACCGAACAATGGCACCCAGATTACCCTGAATTTCATGCGGAAAACTGCTTCAAAAAGGTCCAAAAGCTAATCAATAAGATCAATTTGAAGAAGCTACTTAAAGATTGCAATCAACACCACTTAAATGTTAAATTTTATGCAAAGACGAGCTCAAATGTATTTGCCTAAAAAATATACCTTATTCATTCCAAGACCCCATCAAGTCTGTATAATATTTAAATTAATTTTAATCTTTAATTTAATAAATCACCTTGAAAACCAATATACCCTAAAATAAAACATAGGACACAAAAAAAGACGTGACAAGACCGCATGAAACAATGTGACATTAAGCCATTTCAACGCAAAGGGGATTTGCCCTGCCCTTCTGTTTCCACCTTCTTTACTGGCTGATGGCTTTTTTCGGGCCAGGACATGCCCGGGCACAATATGTATTCAATATGTATTCATATCAAACAAAATCTGTCTGCGGAGGGATCCGTGCACCTCAGGTGGATAAAGCGAAATGGCCGGCCCATTGCATACATTTCCTCCCGGGCACTCGGCAAGCCCGTCTAAGCTCCATGCCGAGCCAATAAAGTCCGCAGTTGATGCGTTTCGTCTTGTTAAAATAATTGACAGGTTGTGGTGGTAGCCAATCTCTACCCGAGGCCGGGAACGAAGCATTAGTGCCGTTTATGACAATGCTGAACAAATTGCGGGCATTGAAATTGATTGGCCAGATTGTCAATATTGGCAAAATCTACTCTACTTAACAAAGCAATAATAAACTTCTATACTTCGAATGTTTTCTCTAAATATGGATATTCGAAAAAAAACGATATTTAAATAATATCTTTAAAGATTATTTAACTATAAAGCCATATATCAATATGTTATGTGATATAAGGAATTCATTAAAAACGTGGCTTAAAGTTTTAGTCTTGGTAATCAAATTTAAATGGTAAATAAATATTATTTCTAAAGAACTAAATTATATAAAATTGATTGTATATTTTTAATTGATGGATACCTTAACCATATTATAAATATTATCTGAAATATATTTCTGTTTCAATATACAAAATTTTACAACATTTTCAATACGATATTTACAGCTATACTTTTGTCAATATGTCATACATATAACACTCTTACTCCTCAAATATTACAAATATAATAATTCAATGTGTATTTACCACTACCATTTCGTGAAATAAAAACTTATAATGCAAACTCCTACCACAATATCCGTATGCCAAATATTTATTCGAATTAAATTAGATGTCATGCGGGGCAAGCAAATGAACAAACGGCGGCTGCCAGGATAAAAGGACGAGATGAAAGATTTGACCAAACGAACTCACCATAACATCGAAATCAAATGTTTTCATTGAATTTCATTCGAGACGTGTTCATGAAATTTTAATTAGTTGGCAAGCTATAAATTATTCAATGCCACGTCGCTCTATGGCCAATGTAATGGATTTTTCTCCCTCTTGCTGGTGTGGCCCCTTGCTTAGTTCGTCCTTCCCTTGATAGAATTTGGAGAATATGGGCATAGAGAAAACTATGGATAGAAAGAAAAAGGAAGAGACAAAAATTATAGGCAAACAAAAAATCGTATTTATTATCAATAAACATTTTTGTAAGTAAAAATTGTATAGCTTTAAAGTAAGCCATATTCCCCCTTATAAATTGGCCCTAAAAATACATCTTTTCCTTTTGCCCCTAGAACTATGATATCCAATTTTTATAATTATAGCATTATCCCTTCTTCCTGTCGCAGCTTAACTCAATTAGGAATTCAGCTCAGCATTTTAATTTTCCCTTGCCACTCATTCGGCTAATAACATATTTTCAACTCAGGAAAAGTCCAGCCGCTGGCAGAAAAGGGCAAGTTTTAATTGACTTGCCACATGCGGGATTGTTTTGTTTGTTTGTACCTGTTGTGTGTGCTTGAGTGCTAGAATGCCACAGTGCAGAGCTTCAGATATGGCCCTGGGAATCTCCAGTGAGCCAAGACAACTCCACAGCTCCATCCGACGACGGGACAGGAACTAAAACTAAAAATTGGGCAGAGCTGCAGTGAGGAAAAAATATGATAGCTAAATGTTTTTTAAATTATATTAATATATTTTAGAATGCTTAAAGACTGATTTTCTGCCAATTTCTCTTTCAATAACTTTTACCCTTACAATAAATCTTTAAAACAAATGTACACAATTTGGTGGATATATACATCTTTTAACCTTCAACCTCAATAATAATTTTCCCAATACTTAACTAAGCAATACCAATGGAGACGAAAATTTTCAAATAATAAACTATTCATAAAGCAATTGTAGTACCCAAAAAGTCAAGATAAATTTGCATTTAATATGTATCACCATTTACTTTCATTAATAAAAAACATTTAAAAAAAATGTATTTTCTTTGCGTTTTATTAATTTGTTTGAATATTTACATATCTTTGTAATACTTTTATGTTAAGCCCCAGAGTTTCCAGTGCAGTTGCGGTTCCCCTGCATGTGTGTAGTGGTGCGTATTTTATGCTTTTGCGCCCTGCGCCAACGTAAATGCTAACTTATGTTTAGATTTTGCTCAAGCCCGAGAACCAGAAAAAAGACGACTCGAAGGAGAATATAGAAGAGAGGAGTAAAAGGGCCAAGCAGCTAAGCCGGCTGCCACATTGTTGGCCTGGTTGTATGTCGGGGTTTTTGGCAACTGCAACTGCAACTGCAACAGCAGCAGGAGCAACATCAGCAGCAGTTGCTGGAGCAGCAGTCAAATTGCAAAAGTTTCTTGCTTTAAGCATAAAATATTTATGTCTGCATTTAGTTTAGTTTTGGCTGGGTTTTTAGTTGCTTGCCCGATTGAAGGAGATTTCTTTGTTGCAAGTTTGTCTGGCTGAGCTGCCGTTTTATTAAAACGATATTTGCCAGGTCAAAAGAACCCGAAGCCGGCGAAAGTCATGGCCTAAAATGTTCGGGAAAGGCTTTGTGCTTAATTAAATGGTCGGAACGGAAAGACAAAACGGACTCCTGATTGAAATGCGATTGCCAAATTGAAATTTCAATCAATGTTAATTACAGAGAAATGAATGTCTTGGCATTGAATGAGAAATAGTTGTGTAATTGCCCAGGATACCTGGTGCCTTATATAGTTTTTTGTTTATTTTATCTGAAATTTAAATGTAGGAAATGGCAAACAGTGTCCCATCAGTAAAACTTTTAAGGGATATTAAGTTTCTTAGTTGTGAAAGAGAAACTAAAGTGCCTTCATTAATAAAATCAAATGCAGGTTGTGCCCGACAATAATATATGATTTAATGTATGCCAAAATATATATAAATACAACAAAATTGTCTGCGTTAATTACCTTCTGAAATGCTACAAATATATATTTATGACATTTTTCTAATTGTAAATACTACGAGTTCAGTAAACGAATTGATATTTATGCGGTTTATTAATTAATCTAACGAAGACAGTCTCTGCACAAACCAAAATATATTATCAGAAGGTCAAGGGAACATTTAGGTACATATATATATAATATGTATATAAAACAGAAAATTATATTATTTTAATTTTTGTTTATAGCACAAATATTACAAGGTACATTGAAACTAGATTTATTTTTGGTCCTGCTTCCCCCCTGTTTCCTTGGAGCACTCTTCCCTCTTGGAATGCTTGCCCAAGCGATTAATTTACTAGCCACCATAATTCCCATTACCCAGATTCCTGTGGTTATTCCGCTTCAGGCCGTTTGTCAAATCTATATTTTCTATTTCCTATTGCCCTCCATTGCGGCGGTCTATGGTAGGGCGCCCCCAAAAAACTTTTGCGTAAACAAATGATTTCTGTTTACACACTCATTTCTCAACATGTTACCTATTTAAACTTTTGTGGACAGGAAAATTTAATTAAAACCAAAACACAGCTGCTCCTCAAGTGAACCCCAATAAAATCAACAACGCCTGGAATATGAAGACGTAACGAAGAGCAGTTGAGGAAAAGCCCAGACACTCACAACAATATTTTCAATTATAACTCAAGTTTATAACGGGAAACTTGTGAGGAAACCGGAGAAGGAGAGGGGCCGGAAAGCCGGTAGGGGAACGGGCTAAATAGAAAAGCTTTAAACGCTTTCAGGTTCTCAGGGGAGCAGGGAAGAAAGAAAATATAAAGAACAAGCCCCACCCACAACAATAAACTGTTTAACGAAAACTGTGCGAACGAGATATTGACACAAATAAAAATACAACTCAGTTCGAATTTCAGTTAATTTGAAGAGTTGGTTTTCCGGCTTCTCGAGCAGAGAATTTCCATTGTGAAATAAATTTACTAAAACAAATCAAAACTTTTCACATAACTTTCGCATCAATCGAGGGCGAGGTCCTCGAAGGTCCTGGGCAGCATGCATGCGCCACAAGTAAATCGAAACAAAAAGCTCCAAAGAGCCGAAGCAAATTGCTGGATTGTGGATTTATAATAGTACAATCTCACAGATAGGGGGAGAGGGAAACCCATGAAGACCTCGCACAAATTTCAAGCTCAAGTTTAACCAACATCATTTTGTCCTTGAGCATTGTTGTGTTTCCTTTTATTTTTCAATTCACATACACTTCCCTGAGAGAGTCAGCATAAGGTTTTCGACATCTGCAAATCACCGATAACCAGAGAAGAATTTTATGTTAAAGACATTAAGGGTCACGGATTAATATTGTTACACCCATCTGGTATCGATATTTGTCTCAGTATATGTATGTATATATTCATATTTTATTGTCTATATTTTATTTAATTTATTTACTATAAGTTAACCAATGTTGAAAAGGTTATCATAATGTCCAAGTATGTATGAGATCATATCATAAATGCGATGTTTTTTATATTTTTTAAATATTTTCCATTTTTTGGTTACTTTTTATATGATATTGAATGCAACGTTTTGCTCGATCAAAAAAATCGCATGCTTTTTGGATCATTTAGTTTTTTAAACATATATTCTATGCAAATTAAAATAAATTACTATCAAGTAACAGGAGCATTCGATAAGCACGTAGAAATATATTCAAGAGCATCTGCAGGTCGGTTGTATATATACAAATATATATTTTTTTAGAAGATCTATCGAGTGACTTGTGCTTTATGCATTTCATTTTCAATAGAAAATTTGGTCGGCAAAGGCAAGCCGGGGGAGTGACAGTGGGCGAGACGAGAACTTCTTTGTGTTGATGACGTGTCAACTTTTGTGGAACTGCAAAGTTTGCGCAAAATGAAGCGACAAAGCAAAACCTTCACAGCATAAAAAAATTTAACAAAAAAAAACCTACAAAATGGAAAGGGAAACTGCACGATAAAGTTCTTTTCCTTTAAATTGAATTAACGTGAGAGCAGACCGGAAGAGAGGGATGCCCTTTACACCGGCGGAAAACTTGCGATGATTTATTTGCTTCACATGGCAAAGTTGAGTGTCACTTCTTTCTCTTCCTCCACTTTTTTACCCTCGGAAAAGCGGCAAAGCAAAAGATGGTAACACATACAAAAGAGTGCTGACCTCAGAAAATGGAGGTGGGTGGTACACCTGGCTGACCGGTTAGTGAATAACTCTTAAAGTAAATAGAATTTAGTGAATAACAAGTCGTTTTCTCATAATAATTAAAGCATGTCATTGCATTTTTTTAAATTTATAGTTTGTGACAAGCGTCGGAGAGCCCTCTTTAAAAACATAAATATATACATATATACCTCATAATTAAAATATCAATTGTTTGTTTAGTATTTTATATATTAGTATATAAGGTAGGTAGGTATAAGTGGTGAGGCCCCCTGGGGCCTCCAATTAGAGCTAGGCTCCTTTTTGGTCCACTACCCCTGTTCATTGTTAGTTGTTGCGCTAGTACCATCCCGATTCAGTGAGGAAGTTTAGGATTGCCGACAACTTCAGCTCTCCTACACTGTCCAGTAACTCCAACTGTCGGGCTCCAAAATGGCGTAATCTTTTGTAGTTTAGTGCCGGGCAGAAACATAGCAGGAGTCTCTTGCTCCGTTGTTTGCTTGCAGCTTCTGCAGATCGTGTTGTGTGGCAGTCCCATTTCCATTGCGTGCGATCCAATCGCCCAGTGACCTGTGGTGACTGCTGTAAGCCTGCTGATATCCCTCTTGCTGTTATTTAGCAGCTCTTTCGTTCGATATTTGTCAAAAGTCGGCCAACATTGTCTTGATCTTCTACACTCTGTCCTCCTTGACCATTCCTTGTTGGCTGTCTGCTTGAAATGGTCGTGGATTCTTGTCTGGATCGAGTTTAGGGATATTGGTATTTCTGCATCAGTGCTAGGCTCTGCGGAGCCTGCTCTCGCTAGTTCATCCGCTTTCTCATTACCTGGGATGTCGTTGTGTCCTGGCACCCAGGTTACTTGAACCGTGTTTTCGCGTGCAAGATTATTTAGGGCTACCTTGCATTCAGCCACAAGCTTTGACGTGGTTTTCACGGAAGCCGCCTGACTGTCCGAGTAGATCCGTATGGTGGTATCGCTGATACCTCGTCTTAATAAAAGCTTAGCTGCTTCCCTTATGGCGAGTAGTTCAGCCTGGAAGACCGTCGCCGAGTCTGAGAGACTAAAGGTCTCTTCAGTCCCCCAGTGCTCGGCGAAGATCCCAGCCCCTACTCCACAGCTCATCTTAGAGCCATCGGTGTAGAGGATACCCCGTTCTCTACGGTTACTCTTCCCATGCTCCAGTCTTCCCCCGTTGGGTACGAGGTTGTGAAACCATTTTCGAAGTGCATCTCCGTTGTCATGTAGTCCGTTCTTACGTTTGTGTCCATTCTAATGCTCTCAAGTATCCTACCGTGACCTGTGCCGTATTCCTTCCAGCAGTAGCTTGCCTTCAGTCTTACTGCACTCTGTGCGGCAGTGTCCTTAACGAACAGTTCTATCGGCATTATGTTGAGGATGGCATTTAGAGCAGCCGCGGGGCATGAGCGTAACGCTCCCGGGGCTCCTGCGCATGCCGCTCTCTGTATTCTGGTGAGCTTCGCTATGTTGTAGGCTCTGGTTAGTGCTGGCCACCATACCAGGGCCCCGTATGTTAGAATTGGCCTTACTACCGCTGTGTAGAGCCATATAATAATCTTTGGATGCAACCCCCAGTTGTTCCCAAACATTTTTCTGCAGGAGTGGAAAGCAATGCTTGCCTTCCAGACTCTCTCTGCAACGTTCTTTTTCCATGTTAGTTTTGGATCTAGTATCACTCCTAGATACTTTGCCTGACCCGATAATGTTAGTTTCGTGCCCCCTATACTGGGCATGTTGAAGGCTGGAACCTTAGTTCTTCTGGTGAAGAGCATTAGTTCTGTCTTTGTTGGGTTAATGCCTAGTCCGCAGGTTTTGGCCCAAGTGTTTAGCTGCCCTAACGCGCCTGTCATTATGCCACTGATAACGTCAGGTAAGGGTCCTGATACTAGCAGTACTACGTCGTCTGCGTAGGCCACTGCTTTGATGCCTCCCATATTGAGCTCTTCCAATATGGTGTTCATATTTATTAGCCAGAGTAGAGGTGACAGTACTCCGCCCTGAGGTGTGCCTCTCTTCACTGCTCGCGTGAGGTGAGTGCCACTCAGTTCAGCAGTGATCAACCTACTCGTCAGCATAACCCTTATCCACTCTCTGATGCCTTCCTCAATGCCTAACAAGTTGAGGGAGCTCAGGATGGAATCGGCGTTTACGTTGTTAAACGCGCCTTCTATGTCTAGGAAGGCGGCCATTGTGTACTGTTTGTATCGTAGTGTCTTCTCGACGTAACCCACTACTACATGTAGCGCAGTCTCTGTCGACCTGCCTTTCCGGTATGCGTGCTGCGCATCCGAGAAGCCATCTTTCTCAAGTTTCTCTCGGATGTGAACATCCAGGAGTCTCTCTAGGGACTTCAGGATGAAGGAGGTAAGGCTAATCGGCCTGTAATCCTTTGCTAGGATATGGCCCCTTCTTCCTGGTTTGGGTATAAAAACGACTTCGCTTCCCTCCACTGGAGTGGAATATACGTCAGTCTAATCAAGCCTTGTATATGGCTTTCACCATCTACAGATCTGTCTTTGGTTGTCTGTAGCATTGCCGGTATTATGCCGTCTGGGCCCGGGCTTTTGTACCTTTCGAAGGAATCTATTGCCCACCGGATCTTCTCAGTGGTAATATGTCCTTCGTTGACGTTTCTAGTTGTGAGGTTCTTCCCCTTTCGGGTTCCTTGATCCCTTGCAAGTTACCTGGAAAGTGGGTGTCAACCAGCAACTCCAGCGACTCCTCTATCGTCGTTGTTGCCGTGCCGTCTGCCCTGTTAATCAGGGTGGGGCTTGTGTGTCCTTTAGCGAAATCTTGCTTAGTCTCGCAGTATCTTTTACGCCTTCAAGTGACTCGCAGTAGCTCTGCCATGAGTCCTTTTTGGCCTCGTAAATCGCTTTCTTGTACGCTCTCTGCGCCTCCTTGTATGGTTCCCATTCCTTGGTGCCATAACTGGTGTTGAAGGACTTCCGCGCCCTTCTCCTGAATCCTGAGCTCTTTCGTCCACCATGTTGGATACTTCTTCTTTGAGAATGTATCTTACAAGTCTCTTGGAAGGCATTGTTAATATGTTGGTGAGGTCCTCTACTTCCTTGTCGAGGCCTCAGGGGAGGATTGTACCTTTATCCTCCTGTTGCCAACTTTCGATTGACAATTCACTGAATTTGCCCCAATCCGCTTTACGTGGGTTTCTTTTTGGTACCTGTTTGCTAACTGTACTGCTAAATCGAAGAAGATATATCTATGGTCAAGAAGGAGTGTTGGGTCGATACTCTCCAGTTCTCTACCTTGTACTTGCCCTGTTCAATCTGTAAGGTGATGTCTAGCACCTCTTCCCAGCCCTGGAAATTACCTGTGCTGGGAAAAATGAATGTCGGCGTCTTCCCTCTGTTACATATTGTAACGTTACGACAAATTATATTATCAAAAAGTGACTCACCTCTTTCATTTGTTTCCGAGCTTCCCCAGAGCGTGTGCCTTGCGTTGGCATCGCATCCTAGCACTAGGGTCTTCTTAGTGTCTTCGGCCCTTTGCAGCAGCTTGACCACCGGCTCAGGCGGGGCCGGTTCGTCATGGGCCATGTATGCCGAAGCTATCAGCACTCCGCTCCCATCCACCGTCACGAATCTGGCCACTGCTAGGTCAGGTGTGCTAAGATCGGGACAGAGAAAAGCATTAAGGTGGTTTTTTATTACTATGCATGCTCTCGGCCTACCATTCGAGTTGGTGCACAGTAGTGTGTATCCGGGGATCCTAAGACCAGTGACTTGCTCGTCCCTGGTCCAAGGCTCCTGTATCAGGCCGATGTCGATATCCCTCTCCCTTAGAAGGATCGTGAGATTGCTTGAAGCGTGCGTGCTGCGCTTCAAGTTAATCTGCACTATGCTCGACATCGATTGTGCTTGGTGTTGTGTCGGGGGTCTTATCGTCGATGACCATATCGTCCAACAGCTTGTTGGTGTCATCGACCTCCTCCAGTAGCTCGTCTGGTTCGGCAAGGAAGACCCTGATCTTTGCCTTCCTTATGCCGTACCTGACCTTGTGGTCTGCGGCCTCTAGCTGCGGCAGGCAGCGCTGGTTTATCAGCAGGAGGAAAGGCTGGCTCGTCTTCATCTCCTTCTCTGCCTTGAGGATGGTCCTGTCTGCCATATGGACATCCGGGTTCTGAGCCTTTAGAGCAGCGATCACCTTTACATGGTCAGTCTGCCCCTTGGGTAACCAGATACGAGCTCTGGGTCTCCTGGGGATCTCCCTGGCGTGGACTAGCCTAATCTTAAGGCCAGCCCAGGCGTCGCTAATCTTAGCCACGCACTCCGCCAGGAAGTTCCTGGAGAACCCATCGTCGCACCTGATTACCCGGTGCCCCCTGACCACGTCCGAGGAGTCGAAGGAGGGGATGGGGCCGGCCGGCATGCTGACTACTCTGTCAGTTACCATGTCGGCTAACTTGGCCTCGATCACCTCCCACTTCTCCGACAGCAGGCGCCCGTCGTCGTGGTTCTCGTCCACCAGAGCCATAGCCAGACTGTCTCTGACCACCTCGCTGAACTTCTTCGCCTTGCTGACGAAGCTGGTCACCCTCGGCTTGCCCTGCGGGTCCTTCGCCCTCTTAGGTGCGCTCTCGCTCACGTCTTGCGAACGATTACGCTTTGCCTGAGTGGACTGGACTACCACGGGGTTTTCCGCCTTGTAGCTCTCAAATTCCGCGATCTCCGCAAGGAATTTGGCTTTGTCTTCCGCATCGCGGGGGTCGATCTTGCCCTCGGCCTCATTCTTGGCTATCTTGCGCAGAATGAAGCGGGCTCTACCAACCATTGCCCGTCTTTGCTGATGAGTCATCTTACTCATGTCTTTAGTGGTGCCTTTATTAGTATATAAAGAAAGCAAAATTCTTTTTCCGAACAATGAACATTTCTACTACTCAGGGCATCAAAAATATCTTTTTAAAATTAATAGCTGTTCATAATAGGAACTTCAAGTTCTGGGAATTCGCTCTGATAAGACAATTTTTCTGTCTTCAGTGCTTTATATTTACAATCAAGTCGGTGGCACAGCTCAGTCTTGAATAATCTCTCGCAATGTCTACAAAATACGTACTTGGGATTTTAGTTTTCTGCTGTGCCTTTCTGGCACTCATTAATGCCCAGAGCCAGGAATTCGTTGATACAAACTTTACTATAGCAAAGGTAAATTAAAATAAGTTACTAAAACACAGGACCCAAAATTATTTGGAAATTTCTACAGGAGCTCGATAAGAATAAGCCCGTCGTCCCGATGCCATATCTTTTGCCCCAAAACCAGCAACAAGACGGCCAAAGAAATCATGCTAATGGAGGTTATGTAAGTTAAGATAATTTATTAATGTCGGAGGACATAAGTTATTTTGTAAAACTTAAAGGGAACCAAAAGCAAACCCATGCGTGCAGGACCGAATACAACTCCTAAGGCCCAACACCAGCACCAATACGGCACACGTAATCTAAATCAAAGTGTAAGTTAAAATAAGATACTAATATCGAAGGCCATACATAATATTGATATACTTAAAGAGAGGATCGAATGCAACTCCTTGGCTCCAAAACCAGCCACAATTCAGCACATGGAATCAAAAGCAAAATGTAAGTTAAAGTAAGCTACTAATGTCGAAAATCATAAGTGAGTAAGCTCCTATTTGACTCCTTGACAATTCTTTCAGAACTTCTCGGAAAATGGGTCAACATTAGAGAAAATATATTACTACCCCCGATATGCAGGTCAGAAATCGATATTGGTAAATACTAAGCTAAGTTCCCAAAACCAGAATCAATATAGTATACTGATAGAAAAAATCAAGAATTTTGGTCATAAAATTGAGAATTTTCGGTCGTGATAGTAGCGTTAGAATTTTTCGATCTTGTTTTGAGATTATTGTTCATTACATCAAGAATTTTTGCATTCTAAATTCATTCCAAGTAGCTAGCCTGGAATGGGACGCCGATGTGTACATATGTACTCCCTCTGTACTTCCTCTGTAATCCCTCTGTAAAACTAAGAATGCAAAAATCTTAATTTAAGACATTTTTTTCTTGATATTATTCTTTTTTTGGTATTGTTTTACGAATATTTCTTATTGTTTTGAGAATATTTTGTATTCTTTTAAGCTTTTTTTAAGAATGTGAAAAATCTTAAATTTAGGTTCTTTTGGGCTTGAATAAACCATAAAAAAACGTATTTATAGAATTTTCGTACTTATATTAAGAATAAACTTTAAGAATGTACAAAATCTTAAAAGACGACCTTTTTTTTCAGTGTAGTAACAGTATAACAAGCCAAATTATGTCGGCCTATCAGCAACAAGGAATGGTGAGTTACTAAGCAAGGAGTTTTTAGGGGCAAATTAATAAGTTAATTGATAATTCTTACAGGAAACCTCCTAGCAAAGGAATCGCTTGGCTTCCAAATTTTAAAAAATACTGAGATATAAATATATAAATGTATAAACCACTGTATATATTTTTGTTTTAATTTATAGATGGAAAATATTTTAAGAATTATTATTAAGATATTCCATCATGTTATTATTATCAATCAATCTATTAGAAATACTTCTTAAATAATTTTTTACCTATTATTTATTTGGGTTTCTTTATAAAGTTTAATAAGAAATCACTGCAAGTAATTGGAATTAATGATATATTTTCTTAGCTACCAAAATATTACAATTGCAATTGATGCCACAGCATTGAAAAGCATACTGAACTGCATACATTCAAGGAAATGTAAAAAACCAAAAATGTATATTGGACCGTCATTATTTATGAAAACAACAGCTCTGGGACTAGAGCGTTTAGATAAAGCATCTTCAGCAATCGGAAAAAATGTCCAACTAGAGCCTGGGATAAAGATTGGTCTGCCTCGACGTTTCCGGCTTATCTGCGGAAAACTAATTTGCTAAAATGTTGCCTGGCTTATTTGTCGTCGTCATTTGGAGCATTTTTGAAGCTGATGCCGAATCCACTGACAAAACCCAACATCTCCAGCATTCATCACATAGCTGGTTTTGGGGGTGGTGTGGCTCAGACTGTCGTCGACTTTTGGCGTCTGCATTTTTGGATGGAAAATAAGGACGGTGAAATAAATTCTTCATCCATGGACGCGGTGTCGCCAGCAAGACTTCAAATGCAATTCAAATGCTTTGTTGAGATGCTTGTTTCCAAATTTTTTTACGGAATTTTCCAAAACAATGGGCCGTTACATATTATATTTTTAAGTGGCCTTCGCTCCACAACATCGTCTTCGGCTCCCAAAGCCGCCACAACCAAATGCGGTGCGTTAATGGCTCATGCAACATTGGCCCGGGCGAGGTCATGGTGGTTAAAGCTCAATGAGGTGTTGCCTTGATTTAGTTGGCTTAGCTTACTTTAGCAGCCAAACCTCCCAGTTGTTGTTGCGGTTGCACTTTGTGGTTAATATGAGGGGAGAGCTCTGCATGCGAAGGCATAAAGGGAGACTTTGCCACGCACTTTGAGCACTTAAATTCTTGTCGAAAATTCTGATTTAAATCGTTTAACATGTAATGAAGGCAGGATATCGTTTTTATGATAATGCAACGTATAATTTTATAACAAACTCAAAATACTAAATACTTAAAACACAAAAGCCTTTAAACTTATTTTCACATTTGCTGACGCACTCCGCAAGCGAAATTATTCATTAGATCAGTCACAGGGCAATCAAACCAGAACACATTAAATATTTATATATACAAAGCGCATACATTTTGCAAATGTAATCAACTATACTTTTTCCATCTGAAATCAGAAAAAGCAACTTAAATTTTAACTGCTCTGACCTTCGGCTTTGCTTATAATAAATTGTTGGTTCTAAGAAAAAGTTTGCGCTTGTCAGCGAGTTATCTACGGCTGCCTTAGTGTGGGTGTGGGTGAGTGTGTGTAACTGTGTATCTGAGTTTTCAGTGTTTTCACCGTTTTGAAAAACTTGCAACTAGCCAAACCCCGAAAAAAGGAAAACTTTTCCATCCTGCAGACATATCACTCTCTTGTGTGTACGCGTGTGTGCCAGCTTTGTTGTAATATATTATGGTCAGCGGAGAGTTTCATCCTTCCATGCCGGTCGGAAAAGTTTGCCAACAATGCCACATTAACACATTTGTTGAACGTATAATCAATTTGTAATTTGTAGCCACAACAAATTCGTGGTATATGTAAGTCCAGCAGAGGCGTAGCCGTTCCCGGGAATTCGTTCAGTCCGGCAAATGGCAAACTTTTGTGTCAATAAGAAACTCACGCACAGCAACCGATACAACAGGCATAAGATAAAGGGAAACTTTGGGTATGTGGGGACCAAAATAAAATTAAATTCACTGCTAAAATCAATGAGGAAAAACTTTATTTAAAACTAGGTTCACAGATCTTTCCAAGAGACTGTAATCTGCCCGGAATTAACTAAAATAGAAATGCTGCTGCAAAAATATATATATTGTTGATCTGTTTTAAATTTGGGTGTCTGCAAAAATACCATAGATGTAATGAATACAAAAGTAGATATTTGTGGGAGTTGTGAGTCTCTTTTTTTGCGATATAGCATAGGTTTCTTTATTAATTTTCCATCAGCAACTTTGTCAGCCCTTCCCTGGAAACGCATTTTCCCCAACTTTATGTAAATTTCTTCCATCGCGCGTTCGGTTCCCAGTTTGCTGACAATGACAGGCTGGAAAAGAATATAAATCCAATGTATAGATAACCTGTGACAACTTCACAAACTGATTTTCAAAAAAGTTTCATAATTTATATTGCCATGTTGTATATGTACACATACACACATCCAAGTGCGAAATTCGTCGCATATTCGAGTGTATAAATTTGAACATTTTCGCTTTCACACTTTTTTTCCACCCGAAGCGTGTGTTATGCAAATTGAGTGCAGTTGTTATCTCCTCAGAAGCCGCAGAGGAAAAAATAAATATAAATAAAGAAAGTAAAATGGAGACGGGGCGCAGGCAGATAATGCTTGATAAATGTGTGTAGGTCCCATATACAAACAAACAGACGCACACCACAGCCAAGTCAATGGCCACCAGATGACAATCGGGATAAAGAATTTTCCTCTTCACATTTTCCTGACAACGTAAAGCGTCTTTTAACAGCCTGCCTGGCCGCCGCCCCCTTGGCACTCAGCCTCTTTATATGCAAATTTGCGAAAGGGTTAACATTTGACTGAAGGTCAGTTGGCATTTTGTTCGACTTTTCCACAATATATAATAGATTGTATATCATTTTTTTTACCCCACCACTCTGTCGTTTTTGGGCTGTTCATTTTTAACGACAAAATTGATTGACATTTTGCACCCTCGAGGCGGTCGTATTCAATATTCCGAATGAACCGAAACGGAGATGAGTTTGCGCTGATAAACCCTTTAAGCCATTCTTAGTTGATTGTTGTTGGGCAACCGAAGAACAGAACTGGCGAACGAGATACCCCTGGAAGTGAATTGTGGCAAGATTGAAAACTTTTGTTTAAATATTACTGGAAATATCATTTTTAAAATTATAATAATGAAGAGATATGTAAGAAAATGTTTTGAAGGCGTTAATTGATTAATTTTTTTCCTCTTCTTAAAGTCAAAATCATCTTCCAAATATAGCTATCAAATATTCCAAATTATTTTAAATAAAATTAAAATGAGAAAAATATATTTATATTAATATTAAATATTCCTCCTGAAATACTCCTTCAAACAAATATGAATAAAAGTAAATTCTCATACAAAAAGTAGAAACTAAAACTTCGGATTTCTTTGAAAAGCTAAAGAGTAATAAAAAACTTGATTTACTTTTGAAATAAGTAGTGAATGCACTTGATGAAAGCGGAGCTAACTGAATGCTTTACGTAGTAAAAAAATATTAAGAAAGAAAAGCTTAAAAAGGAAAATCTACATACCCTTTGAACTGATTTTAAATTAATTCAAATTTGTACTTGCTTATTTTTATTAAAATATTGAATGGCTTGTTGTTAAATCCTCAGAGTTCTTTCAAGTTGTTTACCCCGGGATATCTCAATATAATCGTCATATCCATCAATTGGCCAGATATATATACCTCCGCCTGGGCCAGCAGTATTCATTTAGTTACAGCCATTTGCCGCTTAAGCCCATAAACCAGGTCCGGAACCGGACCTGGAATAGAATCCAAACCAAGGGCGGGGCAGACCACCTGTAAGCCGCATGCCAATCGCTGACAGCCAACGCTTAACGTGAAAATCCCCTAAATCGCTACAGCTGCAAACGAGTTTCGCCCCCCGGCTCCAGCTCTTGCTCCTGGTCGGGATCTGGATCTGGCTCAGGGCCCTGTGTTCGCGTCTATATCTGTCTCTGTGTCCGGCCAGAATCCAATTGAATCGAGTAACGAAGTCCAGTCGAGTCGCAGCTTTGCGGACTTGAGGCTGCTCCACTTGGCTTCCTGTTGCCATCGGCAGAGAGGTAAACAAAAATGTTTTCATGGACACAACCGGGGCTCCCTCTGGGGTGCCATTAGCACTGGTTGTTATAAATACTGTCTTGGTCGTTATTTGTGGGTCTGTGGCTAACCAATTGGTGAGTAATGCTTTCGGTTAGATTTATAGAGTTGGGAGTCGATGCTCCTTGATTCGTTTCAATGGAAGCCGATTCCCGCGCCTTAATAGGTTTTACCTGAAATATACGAAGATATATTTTAACTTAAATGTGCTCTAGGGTGTATGTTAAAGCCCTCAAAGAGTCACTAGGTTATTTTTTCATTTAATACTTTTTAATTATTTCCATATGTGCATCTTTTTTGAGCTTTAAATTTGAATTTTACATGCTGTTCCTTTTCTTTACTTTTCAACTTGCTAAGTACTTTTCATTACACACCAAACTCTTATTACACACCAAAATATGTGGCTTCTTTGTGCTATTTTTTTTTAAATATTTTCCCAAAAGAATTCATAGACATATGGCGTCTGTCTAAAAAAGTTCCTAGCATATGTTTTTTAGCTTGTTCTGAAATGTTTTGTTTCTTGGCTAACCGCAGAAGTTTCCCATTTGTGACGCGACTCGTTTCCATCAAATTTCGAAAATATTTCCACTGCCTGGCATTCTAATTGCT
This sequence comes from Drosophila anomelani, assembly GCA_035045905.1. NCBI lineage: Eukaryota > Metazoa > Arthropoda > Insecta > Diptera > Drosophilidae > Drosophila > Drosophila anomelani. The sequence goes on along the minus strand of JAWNOO010000148.1, from coordinate 108,578 downwards.
CATTAACTGAATGAAAAAACAGGCTGGGGAGTAAAACTGCGAACTCAAAATAAGCGCAAAAAGGACACAGCCATCGCGTACATCCAAACAGCATTCGAAATTGCATACACATACGAAAATCCGAAATGCAATGAAATGTAATGGAAATGCAATAAAAAGACCGAAACGATTTGCGACTTCCGGGACCCATCTAACTATCCGCATATATGTATATCTCTGCACATATAAAGTTGTAAACGTCTATAGCCGTGTCATATCGAACTCTGTGTGATAATTCATTAGAGGGTTCAGCGGTCCGTAAAATTGAATTATGCTTTTGTTGATGATTTTATTTCGTTTTAGCCAGCCCTCACAGTTTTCATTTACGAATTTTCAATTCGACTAAAAGTTGTGTATAATTAAAATTGGGTTGGCTTTTGTCTATAGGAGAAATAGGCCCGTTTTAAGAGTTTTCCAAGACCCGAAAGGCGGAGATCTGATCTAAAATAAAAACATTAACATTTTATAATTATTTATATAAAAACTTTAAATTACTTTTAAAATAATAAAGGAATTCTTGAGGTCTATTTTTGTATACAATGAAAAGGGTTTTGCTGAAATTTAATATGCTTTTTTTTAATTAACGCTTTTTTGGAAACAAAATTATTACATAGTGTAAGTAACAATTTTTTTGTATATTATATTATTATCTTAATTTATTCTCCTAACTAGATACACTTGGCAAGTTATTTTTAGATTTATCTTAATTTATAATTTATTTATTTCATATTTTAAAGAACATTTCTAATTGAGTGTCTTAAGAAACACTTTTTTACTATTATTTAATGAATACCACTTACAAAAGGCACTAAAAATTGTATTAAATAAATATATAGAATATTTTTATGTTTTTCTTTTATGAAAGCTAATTGGGATACACATTCCAGGCTAAGACCTTTTAAAATTAAGCTACTTTAAAGCTGTCTAGCCACGAGTAGGCCCAAACATGTTTAACGCAACATTTAACGAACGGATGTGCCCGAAACACCATCGACCCAATGTGGCCAGAAAGAGGGGAAAAAAAACATAAAGGCCAATTGGATGATGGGAGAACGGATGAAAAAAGGGTAGCAGAAAAGGCCAAAAAGCAGCTTTGATGTTATTGCCGCAAATTAGCTAGAAATCTTTTGCCTACAGGTCAGCTTTTCCCACACCGAAATATCCCCATTCTTGGCTCATTCGACTTACCTTTTTTCTCCCCCAGCCATTTTTCCTAGGCAGCTTGGCCGATTATTTTTCTCATACACCTGTGAGGATGCGTAGCAAATAGAAATTTGCCAGGAAAATAATTTAACTTAAATTGAGTGCGAGCATGTGCAGAATTTCAAGAAGTATTACCAGCTTCGTATAGACGAAATAAAAGAAGAAACAAATAAAATAAAATAAAAAACTTTATGATTCTTCGACTTTGGCCAGACTCCATGCTCAAGTTAAAGCGGATTCCAATTTTGCTTCCTCATATTTCTTCTTCTGTGGAATCGAGGACGAGCAGCAGAACATTTTTGCTGCTTCAATAGTTCAAATACTATTTTATGCTTAGTTGATTATTGACTGCAAGTGGAAATTTACTTTTGCTTCAGCTACAAGGGTCGCAGAGGCAACGGCAGCGAGAGCGAGACGGTGAAGGATAGAAAACTCGCTTTTTGGGTTAAGTCTGCCAGAACGTTAAAAATTGGCAGTCGAGAGAATTTTGTTTGTTTTTCAACTTAGCGCGGAAATTGTATTTTTGCTGGCACAAACAAGAGTAGAGGAAAAATCGGGCAAAACTTGAAAACAAATTGTATGCACAAAGGCACTAACTAACAAACTACCGACTTGATTTTATATATTAATGCCGTTTTTGCTTATGTTTTAAAATCAGTAATTGGCAGGTTTCTTTGCTAACTCGCTGGTGTCTGAACTAAAATATATAAAACTAAGTTTATGTAAAAATGGAATGGATGCAGAACTTCTCGACTTGTTTGAAGATTATTATATTTTATTTTCCTCGCTCTCTAACAATGCAAATTGCATTCGTTTTCCTAAAGAATTCTTCACTTTTGTGGCCAACATGCATGGCCTTCTCCTTTCTTTTCGGGGCCCTCTTTTTTATTCCACATCCGAGCTGGCCCACACTTCAAACTTTCGCTTTCAGTACGCCTTCCATAGAAAACCAGTGGCAGCATAATCTGGGTTAACGAAGGTTCCTTAGAAAGCCTGTTTGGTGGGGTGGCAGAGAAACCAGAACCAGGACTGCATTTGATGCTCTAAAGTATAACCTGCTTACTTTAAGGATTCATTCTGAAGGCCAGATATGTTGACCTTAAATAGAGCGAACATATTTACGATTTATTTCAGAATTTTGGTTTAAATTTCATGTCAATCGGACGACTATATCCTATAGCTACCATATGAACAATCAGGAAAATAAAAAACCATAGCTTAGCCGTGTTTCAAACCATTGCCATCAAATTTGGGATTTGGCAATTGATTATTATTTCAGAATTTCGGTTTTAATTTTTTGTTTAAATTCTGCAAGGGTATACAAACTTCGGTGAGCCGAAGTTAGCTTCCTTTCTTGTTAAAATAAAGAATGCTTACTTAAACCCAGGAAAATACTTTTATATAAATACAAATTAATCATTCTTGTCCTATGAAAAATTATTTTTAAACCTCACACTGTGGCCAGAAATTTATCAACTTTGTGAAGTGGTGAACCCCAAGAGACAGAATCTTTAACATCGAATTGAAAAAAAAATGCGGGAAAGGTCTAGGAATGGGCCACTGAGGACACTAGACCGCCGCAGCTGTCACCATTGACAGGAAGTCAAAAGTTGGCGTCCCCCAAAAGCGGAACTGAAACTGACAGCAACAACAAACACTCCCGGGATGCGAGGCAACCAAAATAAAAGGACACAAATCTGTGCTAAAAAAATGAAAGAGAAAATTTGATTTCCACAGACAACTAAAATATTTTTTACCTCTCCCGCTGCCGAGTCCGTCCAAGCAATGCCAGCTGCTGGAAGCGAAAGAAATCAAATTTTAATATAAGAAAAAGAAAAGTAAGGGGGAAGAAAGGAAAAGCAAAAGAATAAGGAAAAGGGAAAACAAGTGAAGGCACAAGACCTTCTTCCGAGTGCGTTTTCCAGCTGTTTCCCTTCAACGAGTATTTGTCATTCCTCCTCGCCGACCTGTCTCCTTCTAATCTTGTTTGCATGTGTTTCTCTGTCTGTTTGTGGTTCGTCCTTCCTGTGTTTTTATTATTGTTTTTTAACACAGGAAATTCGTTTCCGCCGTTGTTTTGTTTTCTCCGTATTTTGGTAACAAGTTTTTCTTTTATTTTCCAATTGGGAAGTAGCCGGGCGAACCCCTACTTAAAGTGTCTCCAAGAGAAAGCTAAAAGATCCCTTTAAACTAAATAAATTTTCTAACCTTAATTAAAGTGATTCTGCAAGCTCCCCAAAGTCGTAATCCTATTGATTTCACCTTGGGTTCCACCCCAAATTACCCGAAAATCATTTAATATATAAGTCGCCCTCACACTCAATTAAATCAACTTATTTTTGGTCAAATTATTTTGCATAATGCTTGGGGAGGCACAAAAAAAAACCGAAAGCCGGAGCTGCTGCGGGGCAACAACATCTCGAGCTCATTAATTTAACTTACCAAAAAAGGAAAGATGCCGGGGAATGAAAAATTCAGGCCAAACAATACAGAGATAGAAGACCAGGAAGAGGATGTGCGGCCAGGTAAAGATGGATGCGAAGTGGAGGAGGTCGAGCGACGACGGCACGAAGAAAAAGTAGCACAGAAGCGGATTTTCATTCAAGGTAAAAGCAATCAATCAATATTCATGAAATCAGATTTAATTTTAAGCGCATTTAAGTTGCCGACTCCCAGCTCCTCCCTCAATTTTCTCCTTGGTAATGATTCAGCATGAAATTTCGGGTGACTGGCGAAGGGCAGAAAAACAACAAAATCGGCAGCAAAATCAGCAACAGCAGCGGCAGCAGCAGCAACAACAATAAACAAAATCAGTAAAATGAAACGATGTCGACGTCAAAGCAAATGAAAGTGAAGATGAGGCCAGAGGAAATTTTTGGACGTCGAGGAACATCATTAGAAAACTTGGCGGATCCCGGCTCGGAGTTGGATAGCCGTGTATATCCATCCGACCCTGCTAATTGTATGACAACAGGGTAGTGGAGTGGGAGCCACCTGGCCTGGGCCATCCGCCTGCCTTCATCCAGCCGCCCCTCAAGTAGCTCTGCGCGCATAAAACTAAGCTGCCAATTCAATTTTGTAATCAGAGTGGCATGAAAAATTAAATAAAACGTGCAAATAAAATTATTACGCGTAATTTGTGTGCACAGGGGAGATGAAGGGCACTTGACTGATGTGGGTAGGCAGGCAATACGATTTGCCACCGCGCGTGTCCTTCCGGTGGTGAGGCAACGATTTCATTTTCGTTGGGATGATTCTTGAGTGATTGGTGGCGAGATTTTCCACTGAATTAGGTATTTTGTTCTCTTGTTTTTTTGTAAGGTGACAGTTTATTTTTAAACTTCACTGGGAAAAGGAAAAGATCGACAAAAAACTTTACTTGGCTTAAAATATTTATTTTCTCGTTGGTATTAAGCTTCAAACTATAAGAGAAAGTCAAGCTCATACTTAAAATCTTTCAATAGAAATATTTTTCTAACAAAGTCTTGTTTTATTTTACTTTAAATAACATATTCCGAATAATAATATGTACATACATATATATATATTTCTTTTTCAATATAATAGCTATCAATTAAGAGATGCATATCGATAGGAAACGTAAGATAATAAAATATTGATTGAAAAATGGCGCTCAATATCATATCGATAATATAATAAACATTGATGAAATATTCCCTTTAACATAAAAATTCTATATTGCTGAAAACAAGTTGTATAAATTGTCTATCACCTCATTAATATATTAATACAACAATTTTTATTTTTCGCACTGCTAAAGATATATTTTTATAATCTTATTCGCTTTATATGACGATTTATTTTCTATATATCCATATTTCCCCCCCTTTCCTACCCTCAATTAAGGGCCTGCCAAAGGATATAGCTCAAACCAAACTATGAACAACAACAGAAGTTTAATGAAGCCTTTAATCAAGTTGAATTACATTTATACACCCCATACACACATATATATACACACGAATATAAATATATATGTACATATGTAATCTCGTGTGTGGAAATGTTTGCGGGAAAGTGGTCTGGGTTCGAGAGGCCACAGTTATGTTAGGTATTTCAGGGAAAGGTCCGGACCCCGGACCCCCTTAAATTCGAAACTAAAAAATCGTAATTGCGCAGATTTAACTCCGAGTTGGTTCTGGTTCTGGGCTAATCTAATATGTGCATCTGGGATTGAGGTCGGAGCGCTGCCCATAAACCTTTGTACTGGCCCATTTTTCAGCAACCCTTGCTTGTTGTTGACCTTTTTCTGGTCAATCTACTTTGTGCCCCGCCCAACTCCCTCTTAATCGACCATTTTATCTCTGCCGGAGATTTGTAAATTTGCGAAGCATTTTTTAATGTGCTTAATTTTATTCTCTGCCTCCGCCCAGCATCCTCGCTGTTTCGCTCTCCCTTGGCCCGAACATGTGTTGCTGGATAAACTTTTTCAGTGTTGTTGTACATCACGCAAGCGGCTTTATTGGTCAGCAGGGGTTAAAGTAGCCGAGTTAGTTTGTCAGCCTTGGCATTAAGCCATCCAACCACCCGTCCGTCGTCCGCCTCATTTCCATTTGCCAGCGTTGCCGCGCCGCGGGTTATTTGTTGGGTTCAAAGTTCTGGTCTAGTCTGGTCGCGTGGGATTCGAATTGGGATCGGGAGGATTGCAGGTCCGAGCCCGGGACAGGGTCTCTGGGTCTCTGATTCCAGAGTCTCCGGGTGGCTGTTTCTCCGCTTCCCTTCAGCCACTGTCGCTCTCTGCTCCCGCTGCGGGGTTTTTGCACCATTTTTCGCTTATTTAGAGCTCTAATGGGGTATAAGTGTGATTTAGCAAATGTTTAATGAGCTTTTCACTTTTTTCCGAGCTCTTTGAATATTATTATTAGCATGAATATATATTAGAATATATATACTTTATAGGGTCGGAGATGTCTTCTTCACTGCGTTGCAAACTTCTGACTAAAATTATAATACCCTGCAAGGGTATAAAAACAATGATTCTAAAAATGAAAATAACAACAATGAATATATTTCTTTTCCTCTTGTTTAGTTGTTAAGCGTATTTTGTCGTATTTTCATAAATCCTTGAATTCTCTTGATTTAAAATAATTGAAGAAAATCTCTGACAACCCAAAAAATGTATAAAAACCAGGGACCGTAAATAATGATTATTTTTATTTTTGAAATATAAAAATCAAGACAGTTTATAATCAAAAATAATCATTAGGCTTGAGTGAAAAATATTGAATTCAAAAATAATGATTATCCATGATTTTTATTTTTTTTGCTCAAAATAAAACTCAAAACCAAATCACGGGTTCCGTATAAGACTTTTTACCAATATTATTTCATATTCTTGTATGATGACCGTAAAGCTATCTCCCCGTACCAAAATATTGAATTTAAGAATTGGTTTTGGCCTTTGGTGCAATATTTTATAGTTAATAATTATTATTTAATTTTACAAAAAGTAATTTGGCTAGTGAATCGTCCGCTATGTTGCATAAAATCGACAGATTCAAGGCGCTGTAAAAAGTCTTTAACAGCGAGTTGGAGGGTGTGCGCCGCACATTTTATAGATTTTACTGAATGCAGTTTTAAATTCTTAAGCATCCCTTCATCATCAAAATGCTCCTTCCCATCTTCCTCGCCTTCATAGCCTTTTTTTGGTACGGGGAGTAGCCCTACGGTCATCATACAAGAATATGAAATAATATTGGTAAAAAGTCTTATACGGAACCCGTGATTTGGTTTTGAGTTTTATTTTTAGCAAAAAAAAAATAAAAATCATGAATAATCATTAGTTTTGAATTCAATATTTTTCACTCAAGCCTAATGATTATTTTTGAAGACTAAAAAAAAAATCTAAAAATAATCATTACAATTTAAGTTTTTCAAATAAAACTTATAATGATTACCCTGATAAAAACTTGACTTTTTTAAATACAAATATATGTTCTGTTATTAAAGCAAATCTAAAATGAACAAAACAACTGAAACTAAATCAGTGGCATAATTGAAACTACAAACAATATGTATTTAATTATTCTTTTGATTGTTTCAAAGAACGAGTATTTATATTTATGTAGAGTCTGGTTCCCGCTCTCTATATCATATTTGATTCCAGCTGCCCACCAAATAATGTATCCCAGATGAAAAAGTTTTCGTGTAACATTTTATAGACAACATATGGTCGCCCGTAAAAACCTCGTTGAGCTCTATACTTTATCTACATTTCAATTAAGTTTCTACTGCAAACGCTTTAAGCCAACTCATCGGAAACAGACTGACCCACTGCCCATTTGGGGAACACTACCGGTGGCAGTATTCGTATTAACTTGGTCCAAAGCAGCAGCACAAAAGCAGCCCGCAACCTATCACAACAGTTGCTGAAGTACGTAACGCGACTCAACTCCAGACTTGGTATTGAAGAGGGCAATCGGCCGGCCATGTTAACAGAGAGCTGCCGTTGTAGGTCAGTGGGAAAAAGTCGGGTCACGAGAGAAAGCGAGAGACAGAGATAGAGAGAAAAAAGGGTACGGAAATGAGAGAGCCAATTCTGGGCGGTGCGAGATGCCAAAAGCTTTTCTGCATTTTTCGAAGTCAAAGCGGGAATTTCCCACATTAAAGGGAAATGGTCCCAAATATGTTAGTTGCAGGGAAATGTTATTTTTCATGTTAAGGAAACGATAACGAGTTTCTGTGGAAGTAGGTAAATTTTAGGAAATTAGAAATAAACTTATGCAAAAAGAGAAAAATGCTATATAAAAATAAAATATAGATAGAAATCACAACCGCTTTTGGGGGTAAACTCTCAGCTTAAGAACTAATACAAAAAATATAACGAAAAATAATTGAAAGCATGCCATTAAAAATTTTATTTTATTTAAAAATGTATTTCATTTTCTTCCTAGTACTAATATATTTATACTTTAAAATTGGACTCTAGTCGCAACAAAAATTATTTTTTTAATAATTTTGATTACATTTTCATATATTCAAACAATTACTTAATTTAAACATTATTTAATATTTATATCTTCAAGATTTTACTTCTTGCTTAAGGTGTGTTGCCAATGTGATTTAATCAGTTTATCAATTGTTTATCAAAGCTGCCTAATTTAACACTTTAACACATTAACTTTTCAGTTAATAATCAAATTGATGAATCTTGGCGTAAAGGTTTGGTTGCTAATTAGGCAAAATCAAATAATAGTTAAAAAATAAAGTATCCTTAAATTCTAATGAGATTCTCTAATAGGATAAAGAGAAATCTATGCATTCCCACCCATTTTAAGGAATGTAATCGAGGTATTTATTCCATTTATTGAATAATATCTATTCAATGTGCCACTGATTTTCGAATTTATTATCATTTGAACTAAATTTTCTTCTATATTCTTCTTCTTCTTTCTATCTAATTTAATTACATTTTAAAAGGCCTTAAAGCGACCTAATGAATTAGCCCATTCGCAATCTGTGGACGGAGACCCGATTGAGTCCCTCTCGGAGGGAAGTTGCCACCTAAAACAACCATCGGCATGCAGCTGTGGAAGGTTTGAGCCGTAACTCTATACTAAATACGCTAATATTTGCACTAATTTGATTAAAAGCATTTTAATGGCTTCAAGATTCGGCTGCCTCTCAGGTAAATGCTCGCACATTCATTTTGTTTGGGATCCGCTGGCAGTTCTCTGCCCCAGCGGAAGTTTAGCCTGCTGCAGCGGAAGTACACACACCCAAACATACACATACACCCAGCACCTTTCAAAATGGCCGCCCATTTAACGCATGTGTTTGCACACCACAACTCTCAATCCCCCAAAGTCGAAGAAGACCGGAGAAGGCCGGCGAATACGCCAAGGAATTTCGGGAGCGATGGTTTACGGCTGCCAGAGCGGGAACCCAACTCCAAGGAATGTTCGCCCGTCTTTTTTGGCTTCACCTCCTTTTGCTCGAGTTTTTTCTGCCATTTCAGCAGAAAGCCCGAGAACCCAAGCCCACTCCCACTTCCACTTCCATTCCCACTCCCGCAGCCAAAAGACTAAAAGTTCAAATGCAGCAGCAGCAGCAGCTCTGCCATTTCACCTGACTGCAAGAAAGTTTTTCATTTGATTTTTCACTTCCAGCCAGCACCGGAGCAGCCGGAGTCGAGGTAGAAAGCATTTTTCTGGTATTTTGGCTGCCTGCGGGCACCAGTTCCCATTGCCCCGCACCGCTCTCCCCCCGCCCTTGCTTATCGTTTTAGCCAAATGTTCGAACAGTTCGCATTGGATTACTTGCGGATTTGTCCATGTCGTTATTTCACCGGTCAGTTAGGACTGCTTGGAGCTCCAGGAGCCGCTCCCGGTGCAGGCATGGCCCACGTCCCATTTGGACCCTTCTCATTACGTGGCAGAACGAGACCCCCACTACGGGAGTCCGTCATACTTTATTTGTTTTTCGAGCTAAGCGAAGAAGTTCAGCCATCAACCAAAACTTCAACTGCAGCGTAAAGTCAAATTTTTGACCAGACCAGAACCAGTAAGTGGCGTCAAACTTTCAAAACCAAGCGTCTTGGCACTTTTGCATATTTCCGCAGAGGACTGCACAAGGGGCATGCAGGAGCGGTTGGTTAGGTAAATATCGTTAGACGAGAATGATGGAAAATTTTAGGAAAATCTAAGCGAAACTGGAATACTCTTACGAAAATAACACCAAAAGAAAACGTTTTTCAGTTAAATCTAGAATTAAAAGGAAACAAGAAAGGAAGCTAACTTCGGCTCACCGAAGTTTGTATACCCTTGCAGAGTTTAAACAAAAAATTAAAAACGAAATTCTGAAATAATAATTTGTTGCCAAATCTCAAATTTTATGGCAATGGTATGAAACACGGCTAAGCTATGGTTTTTTTTATTTTCCTGATTGTTCCTATGGAAGCTATAGGATATAGGAAGCCTATTTTCATGAAATTAAAATCAAAATTCAGAAATACTAAAATATGGCTAAATATCAAATTTGGTGAAAATATGTTGAAGTCTGACAAAGTTATCGTTTTTTCTTTTATTTTCCTGATTGTTCCTATGGAAGCTATATGGTATAGTCAGCCGATTTTCATGAAATTAAAATAGAAATTCAGGAATACTAAAATATGGGTAACTATCAAATTTGGTGAAAATATGTTGAAAACTGACAAAGTTATGAATTTTTCTTATATTTTCCTGATTGTTCCTATGGAAGCTATAGGATATAGTCAGCCGATTTTCATGAAGTTAAAATCAAAATTCAGGAATAATAAAATATGGCTAAATATCAAATTTGGTGAAAATATGTTAAAAACTGACAAAGTTATGGTTTTTTCAAATTTGGTTTGGTTTTCCTGATTGTTCTTATGGAAGCTATAGGATATAGTCAGCCGATTTTCATGAAATTAAAACCGAAATTCGGAAATAACACTAAATGGGCAAATATCAAATTTGGTGAAAATTGGTTGAAAACTAACAAAGTTATAATTTTTTTTCGTAGATTTTTCCGATTGTTCCTATGGCAGCTATATGATATAGTCGTTCGATCCGGCCCGTTCCGGCATATGTACGAGTGAGAGTTTATATAAGCCTAACTGCAAAGTTTCATTCAGATAGCTTTAAAACTGAGGGACTAGTTTGCGTAGAAACGGACAGACGGACATGGCTAGATCGACTCGGCTGTTGATCCTGATCAAGAATATATATACTTTATAGGGTCGGAGATGCCTCCTTCACTGCGTTGCAAACTTTTGACTGAAACTAATATACCCTGCAAGGGTATAAAAATACAAATATGACTTGTCTTTTTTAAACCCTTAACAAGTAAAAAATATTACTTTGTAAATATTTGAAGAAACAAACCCACTGAGTTGTGTACTTTTAGATATATTTTTAAGTGATTTAAAAACCTTGGCATTTTTAGCATCTTGGATAGAACAAATACAAATAAATAATAATATAATAATAAATAAAACATGTACAAATAAAACATCGTAAACAGCATAATAATAAAAGAAAAAACATTTAAAGGCAATCTTCTATTATAGGTTTTTATTTGGTTTATTTAAATTTATTATTTTACAAAATATCGTATTTAATATATTAAATAAAGAACATTATTTTTGTTATGTCTTTTTTAATTGAAATCATACTTGTATCAATATTTTGACAACATATTTTAATAATAATAAATATATTAATAAATTATAGTTATATAAATTTTCTGACTAACTTATTTCAATCCAAAATAAAAAAAATCATCCATTAAAAGTTTTATTGAGACTATTCAAGTACTGTAAAAAATATTTTATTTAATTAATAAGTAAAATAAAGTATTTTTGTTATGACAACATTAAAATTAAAAAAAAAGTATCCTTATTCGAAATAACTCTTCCACAAAATTACTATACCTTTAGTTGCCCATTTTTGGAGGAATCTTCGTTGCAGCCCTTTCCCTCTTATTCTTATTTCCTCAGACATCGTTTATCAGATTTCTGCTGCTGTCTTCGCTCGGCTGCATCTTTCTTTTAAACACTTACTTAAGTGGAAATTTATGTTGTTTTTCCAACCGTTCCCAGCAACTGGCAGGCTATTGGTGCGCAAATGTTGCATTTGATATGTGCCAGACAGGGGACCAAAGCCCAACTGAGCCCTAGTCCAAGTCCTGGCCATTTGTTGGTGCAACCAGATAAAGAATTTAGTATCTGCGTGAGGGTAAGGACAAGTTGGCAAACTTAAAGTTTTGCTTTAACAAGATAACACGCACCAGCATAAAAAAAAACTGCGGCCAGAACTTTTTCTACAACGAAACTATCTTAAAACCCGGAATGCAGGCGCAAAATGGTTCGTGAAATGATTCCTATTTCTAGATAATCCAAATAAGGGTTGCAGAAATGTATAGTTAATTAGTTGATTAACTGCGACAGCTAATGAAGACCCAGCAAAAAGGCACACGGAAATTCCACCGACAGATCGGCGCGTACTTAAAAAATAACGAAACACGATCAGAACTCATTGAAAAAGGAGTGGCAGCAAAAACCCGGCTCTCGTGGCTGACAGTCAAAGTTACACTTTGGTGGCAGACACAAAAGTAACAAAAACAGCATTATCAAGCAGCAACGGCAGGAAAACAGCTAAAAACAAATCGCAAAAAATCCATCAGGCGAAAAAAATCACAAAACTTCACACAAAAAGTACTCAAAATATTGTTGATTATAGCAGCACAGACACACAGAACATAGACACACCCAGTCTCTGGCCTGTTCCAATTTTCGTAATCGAAAAATTTGATAACTAAACTAGAAAATAATTAACGTTAATAAAGATTTGCTTAACAAGTTCTACAAATAAATAAAAAATCTTAGCTTTAAATCCCAGTATTTGCATATTTCATAATACTCAAAACAAAAAAGACATAAAATTGGATGATTGAAATTGAAATGCAGTTAATGTGCCTTAAAAACATAAAAAGCGTAATTTAAAGAGATTTTATACATTTTTAAAGCAGACTAATCATGCAAGAAACTAAATAATATTAATAATACAGTATCTAATAATTTTTTTTTTTGGCTTAAATAAATTATTTATTTTATAGATTTATAAAAATGTACAAATAACTAAGCACAGATAATGTTATTTTTATTAAATGAAATTCATTTCCAAGACAAGTTTTTGTTAAACGGAATGGACCTGTTAGACGAATTCCGCTTTCGGCTTGTACCGTGTGCCTCAAAAAAAAAACAATGAAAAAATGTGAAAAAAGAAATAAAAAAAACGTTCGCAATGAACGTCGTCATATGGCTCTATTCCCGGTCCTCCTTTTTTTTGTGGAAGGACCCCAACCCCCCCTGCACAACCATGAAAACAAAACTGAAAAGCGCCGCGCAAATGTTTTTTCGCCGTCCGTCGCTCCATTCATTTTTTTGTTTTTCGCTTTTTTCGAGTGTCTTCGGTGTTTAGTTTTGGGTCATTGCGCATTGTTATTGTTTTGCCAGGGCAGAGGGCGTCGGCTGCATATTTGCCCTGTCGCCTGCACCCCCGAAAAATTTCCCGAAATCTATGTAGTTAAGGGGGGTACAGCTCGATACTGTGCAGTGCAGAGAGTCTCGTTATCCATGGAAAACTTCGTCCCTGTACCAATTCTGTTTGCATTTCTTTTTCGGGCCTCTTCACTTTCAAGAGACTATGCTTTCGACAGTGTGTCCTAGCCGAAATTGTTGGAAAATATATTAAATAACAAAAATATTTTATGTAAAAAATTATTTTGGAGAAAGTTGATCATTTCTTCGTTGTAGTATTCATTTAAGTTTAAGATTTATAAAGAAAAGTATTAATAATTCGGCTTTATTCTATCGATATCCTTTTTTTAGGCACTTTTCCAAATAACAGTAATTGCTGCCGCCATGTTTTGCCACGTGTGTGCAGTATGTATGTGACGGTTCCTTGAATTGCATTTCCCAAAATGGCGATAATTGCTGTTGACTTTGTTTTTTTTTGCTACCAAATTTAGAAATAACCCCCAAACCTTATCGCCCCATTCAGGCCAGTCGGACCTTAAAAATTGTATAATCGCAGACAAACTTGATAAGCTTAAAAACTATATATTTTAAGCCTTTTGCTTGGGCAGACACACTCTAATTAAAGGGGAAGTTGAGAAAGCTTTTTAGTGAGCGTCGGAGCCGTCAACTTAGTTCGAAAGCCAACTTGGCTTTTAATGACTTTGACTTTTAATTTTATTAGAGCACCTTAAAACTGCAACCCCTTCCCCATTTTCCACCCAACAACTACCTCCGGTGTATACTTTTCCCTCATTGCAATAAATTTACGAAATGTGTTTTTATTAAAGTTCACTACTAATTCGCAAGTTTTTCCCAGAAACTTGATGCCAGCCTTTTCTTTCTCTGCTTAAAAAATAAAAACGTCGAGTTTCAAAAAAATAATATATAAAAGAACAGGAAATCCTTTAATTCTAAGAAACTAAACTGTAAAAGGTCATCAAATAAAAAGTATTATTCCAAATTACAAATTGGCCTTGGTATAAAAACAAAATAAAAACATTAAAAAAAAATTGTAATAGGATTTTAATTTATGTCCTTAATTTTACCCCATCACATTGTTGGAAAATGCTAATTTAATTCTCATCACATTTTTTTATTATGACTGCATAAATTAAAAATCTTTGAACAGCTTCAATTAAGCGCCTCAGTGCTTGAAAGTACCTGGAATGTCCCCCTTTCACCTGGCACTCAATCACTTTCGCTTAATCAGCGGGCTGTGTCGGGGCAGGTAAACGAGCCACCCCCTGAAAGTACACACCCAAAACGGGGTGGTGCCGAGCCCAAAACAGAAGTTGATTGCTTAATAATATTTTGTGATGATGTGAATTTACTTTTATTTCTCATTTGGGAGAGGGCCAAGCCCCAAAACTCCCCCTCAAGCCATACCAAGCCAGGCCGAGTTCCCAAAAGGCTCCCTTTCCGACCACCCCGTATTCATTGGCTTTTGGGTTCAAATCAGCTTAGAGACCCCAAAACAGGTGACAAAAAATGTATTTTTAGAGTGTGAAGAATGCTGCACTGCCAAAACATGTGTAAATATTCATACGGGGGTGTGTGTGTCTTTGTGTCCTGGTATCTGTGTGTTTTCCCTTTGTTTTCTTACATGTTGAATTGGTTTTCCGTTTCCGTTTTGGGGTTGCGTTTTCAGACCCCGCTGCCATTTCTCTTTCATTTTTTCTCTTGTGGCATTTGTTTGCCTCAGCGATAAAAATGTAAATTTATGAAGTTTTAATCAATTTGGGGAATTCTCGCTTTCCTTCTGTGTCCCTCTTTTTACGCTTTGTTTTGCCATTTGTTTTTTGGCCCCAAAAGGCACACATACACACACACACACAGACAGCAGCAAACAGAGAAATTTCTTCTTTTTTTTTAAACATTTAAAACATATTCCCAGGTTTTTTCTCACTTGATCTCCCTTTTCGCTCCCTGCTTTATTTACTTTTTTCTCTCTTTCGGCAGTCGTGTAAAGCGACGCACAATAAAGACCCTAATAAAATTTTAATTTAGTGTTATTTGTCACCAGAGGGCGAGTAGGCATATATATACATATATATATTCTGAAATATAATGCAGATGAATGTATCTCACTTCGTAGGTTGCTTTCTGTTTGGAGTTTAGGGTGTTAAGTGGCAAATGTTCGCCCCAGATGAGTTGTGGATGGGATTCGTTCGGCAAAGGAAATATCCTTCGGGCAATGGGAAGCTGGGAAGCCTTCCTGGACAAACAACCCATAATGTTTTATTGAACTAATTGACACGCGACGGCACAATACATAAATTTTGAGCCACGTAACATAGTATTTATTATTTAATTACCATAAACCAACTGCAGCGACCTCCAGCAGGCTCTCCAACAAATTGATTGTTTATTGCGAGCACACATTAGCTTTCGACCTCATACTTCACAGTTATTGTTATTCGGCATTGTCACACGCTGCGTATACGCAATGTTTGTAGGGCCACCTAAAGGCAAACCAAAAACCACCACAAATAATCCCCAAAAACAGGGCGGGGGACATGAAACAGGGGTGGGTTATGAAACATGACCGCAGGCCAAGGCGAATTATGAATGCGACCTGGGAGGAGGGGTGAGAGACAGCTGGCGGGGGAAAAGCTGGAAGAGCAGGAAAAGCGGAAGCTCTGGGTCCCTGACAACCGCGGGAACGGTAATTGCCAATGTCCACTGTCCAAGGGAGCAGCAACAGGATCCTAGCCCTTTGGACCATTTGGAAAGCGTTGCCTCTCCCTTATTTATGTCCTTTACACTGTGAGCAAATAAATGTAAATGTTAGCAAGGGAATCAGATACGGAATTCTGTTTAAATTTGATTTTTTATAGGTTTACAAAAATTTTATATTTATTTAAATTTTAAATTTATTTAAATTATAAAAATATACTTTAACTGCTTATGTTTTTTTTTCTGTGCATGGCTACCGGAAACGAGGAAAGTGAGGCCCCATTGAGTGTACGGAGGATGGCACTAGGTGCGGACTGTATTACTCCGAGCATAATTTTAATGTGCGTAGTAAGCGACAGCAGTGAGAACTAACTAAACAACAAACATAAAACAAAGCTACTGGGGAACCACCATAAAAGAGTATAAGATGTGTAAAATGCTCTATAAAAAGATAAAAAAAAATGTTAAGATTTGATACTTTGCCAGTGAAAATATGTATATCATAATAAGCATTATATTTCTCATATATCTAAAAATCTGAAAAAATAGGCCAAACTTTGATTTATTTGTTTTAATAATTAGTTAAAATTTCAACCAATTCCCTGACACATAATTAAACTAAAGAATTGCTTAAATGTGAAATGTACATTGTACCGAAAGTACTAGTCGTGTTGTCACTTTATAGTTAGTACTTGTAATTTATGTGCCATTAGCGAGTGCCGAAACGCATTTGGAGGCCTAGAAGGACTCGCTTCCCTCGATTTATGCCTTGTAGAGCGACAGGACGAAAATGGATCATAAATTCTTGGCGGCGCGCCGAAAAGTATGCAACTGGTTTCAATATTCCGCTCGGTTTTATTATCAGTGGCAATCATTTATACCTTTCAGTCGTCTTCCCGTTCGAGTGTGTCTTTTTTTTCCCCTTACACACACACTCCCCGTGCACTGGCACACGCGAACGTGGGCCTGTTTTATCGGCGTTTGTTTTACTTCCGACATCGGAACCAGAAACGGAAATTTCTCATTTCAGTACATTTCCGCCTCGCGCACTCTCGCACACAGATAAACACTCGGTCTGTGTGTGTGGGTGTGTGAGTGTGCCTGAAAAATACAATTGGGGTTTATGCTAAATGATTTCTTGCTATAAATTAAGGAACTGTACATAATTTAGTGTTCTTAAATAAACACTTTACTGTCAATTTTCTTCTTTTATTAATAAATATTTACTAATAATTGTTTTAGGAACTCTAGCGTTTTTCTAACTATTCAAAAGTATGACAAAATAATTATTTAAAATGTATTGGTAACATATGAAAAACTACTGTATTTCTGTATCTAATAATTTATTTAATTTGCCTTTAATTTAATCTTAGAACTTGATTTTTCTTGGGAATCTCCCAAGCCTGCACAACTTTCAAATTGAACAATTCACAAAATTCAAGGCATAAACTTGGTTAGAGAGAGCACTACATATGCAGATCATATGCAGAACAAGTTGGGTAGGTCGGGCCCGGCTTCAAATGAAAAATAAACAAGGACAACGGCGTATCCAGAAGGGAAGGCGAATACATTCTATAACAAATATGCGAGTAATAGCGACGATAAAAGGATACAAGCAAGCCAGAGCGAAACAAAATGGCAACAACACCAAAAGGAAATCGCCAGCAAAATGTTTTAAAAACTGCCAAAGGCATAATTTTTCCTTTCATGTCTTTTTCTTTGTCTTTTGCTTAGGAATTTACCCAGAACTTTGACTTGATATTGCAAATGATGGCGGCAAAGGGGCTTTGGGTTAAAATGGGCTGGCACAATGGGTTCTTTAGTAGGTTGACGGTAGTTGACATCGGTTTTGCATACATACATATATCATTTTTTTCTTGCTTATAGTAATTTCTGCCTTGTTCTTCGTTTGAGTTCTTGTTAGAGTCGCAGTGCACACTGCAGTGTTTTTTCTTGTTTTGTGTCTTATAACCACAACCAATGTTGACCACAGATTGTAGATGTCAAGTTTTCTCTATTTTTAACATTTTTCTAAATAAGTTTCCATTTAAACTTCACTTAATACTTTAAGTTTGTTAAAAACAATATTGTATTAATCAAAAATACCTTTCTAGGGCTCAACATTCGTAAAAAAAAATTTTAATAAAAACAACTTTTTGAACTTCCATTCGCTTGAACTCTTTGGACATTAATTAAATTAAATTCAAATACCTTCACGGAAATCCCAAATTCTCGCACCCAAAGAATACTGTTGCTTTAGTAAAAAAAAAGGTCTTTCGGATTCGCGTTAATTTGACACGAATATTGCCATAAAGGTACATCCCTCTCTCACCTGCTCAACTCATTTTATTTTGTTGCCAAGAACTTCCACTTGAGTGAGTTTCTGTGAGAAACAAATTCAATTTGCATATTTTGACAGCAGAGCCGAAGAGCAAAAAATGTTGCCCCAGAAGAGAAATGAACGCCTGGCGCTAATTACAGGAATTTATTGAAATCAAAAGTGTCGACTTACCCAGTACGACGCGGTCCTAGGAGATGAATGAGGGCTGTGCAAATCGGCTTTGCAACGGATCGAGTTTTTTGGGGAACGGGTCTCCTTTGGGTTCCAATTATTGACACTTGACCAAACGGCCAAGCGACCAAAATGGTAATTTCTATTAAAAACTTTACGAACAATTTTTGTTGAAAAGAATTTTTTCTTCTTCCACTTTTTAGGGTCATTTTTGTTTGAAGCCATCGAAGTAATGAAAGTGCTGGGACGAACAGAAAAGTTTTCGATTTCACTGCTTTTACAAATTGGCATTAATTAATTTTCAATGTTTTTTCTCTCGCTTTTTTCGTAATTCTAGAGAGTTTTTTTTTTTGTGAAATTGCATTACATTTTTAATGAAAAATATTTAGCAATTAGTAAGGCAAACTGAAATTGTTTCTAAGCTTGCTTAAACGTTTGCCACTTCCACAAGCTGTGGCGCATGCAAGGAATAATCCCAAGATCATAAATGAATACATTCTGGCTCAAACTGATTATTTTTTTAATTAAAACCAAGGCTTCGTTCTATTTAAAGCCATATGAAAATGTTTCTTTTTTATATCCTTACTTATTTGGTTGGTTAAGCCACAGGATATAATATTTCCTTTTCCTGGAAGCAGCCTTCCCCTTAACTCTGCTGTTCATATAAATAATTCCTTTCATTATATTTTTGAATGAAATTTCGCGCGTGTTCATTTTTTGTACTTATTTCATATCTTTCCCCGCTGGCCTTGTGCCTAATATGAATTTTATGCAAAAACTGCTATGGGTGGGCAGTGGGCGGCACGGCTTTGGCCATAATGCTCAACCAGGTTGGGTTACCCTTTTTCCCCGGCGTGTGGCATTAAAAAATTTAATGTTGTTATTATAGCACGCGAAACTGTAAAAAGAAATGCGTGAGAAATATGGGAGAGTCACAAAAAGGATAACATAATTTATTTCACTTGCATTTTAAAAAGTTAAAGGGGTTTAATTTGAAAAAAAATATCCCACCACTTTCTCACATCTAATTATGTTTACTCAAAATATTATTTCATCAGCTGAGATACAATTCAACAATTTTTTTGAAAGTCAAACCCATTCCTTACCATCATGTTAAACATTAACGAAAATTTCAAAACTCAGAGGAAACTTTTTCTTTTAAATTGTATCCAACATCAGTTGCGCAAATATAAAAACTTTCCAATACATATGTATGTATATATATATATGAAAAAAGTGTCCAGCTAAGTCGTGTGCAGAAAAGTTATTTTCACCCAGATGAAGGGCAAGTTGAGGTGTGCAGGACGAAGACGCAGGACGAGGCAATAAACTTGAGTTTGCCGAGTGGTTTTTGTTTTTCCAACACGCCGCTCTCTACAGTTCGATGTGGTCAAGTTTTGCGCACTAAGCGAAACTAATGTCGAAGTGGCGAAGCGCGAAAAGAGCTCCTCCTGCCCGCCAATGCGGCCCCGGAAAAATGTTGGAAAACTAAGAAAAATGAGACGATAATGGTAGCGATATTACTCCGAAGGCAAAGTGCTCTCCGCTTCCCATAAAATAGTTGGTTTTATTGCACAAACTTCGACGAGACAGCCATAGAAATGAATCCGCTAATAATCGAAATTGGCTTGGCTAATAGATAACGGTATTACGTAAACAATCCCAGATTTACCAGTGATGAAAATAAAAAGGGATATTTTAATTTATGGTTAATAGATAAAAAGGTATTTCAGTAATACAAAAATACTAACGAGGGGAAAAAGATCATTTTAAGATCCGATTAAGAAAAAGAAAAAAAGGGTTTCATAGATGATAAATTATAAATAAAATATTTAAAGTCTTTAATTTTATATAAATCAGTTTCCTTTGCTGTATTTCGTTCCTATTTTAAGTTATTACATTTACATTACCTTATTTAACTATTTAAGATAGGATTGAAATATAAATATTATTATTTTATTATTTGTCTTCCTATCAGTAATATTAATAATGGATATTTATAATTAACAACACAATTATTAAAATCCACTTTATGTTTATTATCACCATTACCAATGTTAACTTAAGCCAAGTTTGGGATCTTTTTTTTAACATTTAAGTAATATTATATCAAAATGAATAGAATAGAAATGAATAGAAATGAATAGTATAGCACATAAACAGGAATACTAAAATAATGATAGATATCTTTTGTTAAAATAAAAAATTATATAAAAGAGATTTTCGGTCATTCATCGAAACATTTTATTTATAAAATTTATAATTAAATTTATTTATTATATTATCTGAAAAGGTTTAACTTTTATTTTCTAATTTCGCTTTTGTCTGTCAATTTACTTTGTTTAAAAATAGAATTCAATTTGAGCGATTCGACTGGGAGGAGCTGATAAGCTAAGTCTCACCAAACAAAGCAAAACAATAAATAATATTGGAGCTGTCTTTGTATTTGATTTCAAAAGGGCCACGTTCGAATTCCCTGAAAGACCCATCGGTCGGAGGCTGGCATTGTTTGGACCGCCTCTGATGGCAATAACAACTTTGCGGCAAATTCCGCTTCGTGGAATGGCTAAATTTTATTGACGAGCAACGCAATTGTGTGATATGACAAATGATGGTTAGAACATAACAAAATTTGACTTCTCTGTGCTTGAACAAGAATGTTCTTTCTTTAAGGCTTATGTTTTGAGGTATGAAATCTGCATTTGAAACCTATTTTTCCATGTGCCACATAATCATAACAAAAGAAAGTATAACTTAAAAAGGTGTAGTAAAAACAAAGCCACATTTTTTGCCAAACATTAATTTCCAATGCTAAAAGTCGAAAACACACCAATTCCATACTATTTTTCGGTTTGTTTTTCGCAATATGACGACGCCATGCAATGCAAACGTTTTTACACAGAGGCCAAAAGAAATGGAAGGCCTTTCGGCCAAGCCATGCTAATGCCAAGCCACTAAAACACACATTTCGCTAACCCCAAACCGAAAAAAATCTCTGGCCAAATTGAAAAGTACGCGCTGCTCGCTTTTCTCGCAAGTTTTTCGTATAAATCTGGAACAGCTGGCACTATAGAAAGGAGGGTATGGATATAGTAGGTAGAGTCAGAGAAATGTTCATGGAAATTGAAAGTAAGCGAATAAAATAATCAAATTGCCAAGTCGAACTGGGGGAGTGGTTTAAAAATTTTAACCAAACTTTTTTTTATGGGTGAAATAAAGGTAGATTTGAAATATTTAAAAATATATTTCAATATCTATAATATTTCATAGCTAGTTGTACAGCTTTAAATGTGTTTTAACTTTTTAATTGCATTTTAATTTAATCACTTTGTTAGTAAACAATTGATTCATTCGTATCTCGCTCTATTTTCTCTCATTTGAATTTAGAATATAATTTTTAAGTTTTTAATTCACACATTAAACCGAATGTGAACGAATTTTCTTTCCTTATTTTGCATTTTGTCCGACAGGCAACCTCGATCTCGTGTGGAATCCTTTCAATCATGGTCGTACTTTGCCAGCTAATAATATAAACTAAGGATAAGTCCTGCCAATATGAGCAGACTGGAGAATATCTTAAAACCAGGCCCAAGTGCCATCAAAATTGCTGCCGGAGTAACACGATTGAAAGCCTGGAGGGCTCATATGGCTTTAAGCCGACAAAGAGAAAAGCCCGCACACACGCATATCACATACCCAATTCTTAAGACTTCTTCCTTTTTTTTTTTTTGTGTTCGAGAAAATAAATAAATAAGAAAAAACGCTCAACTGAATTTAAGCGCTTTTCAAATACGCCTCCAAGCACCACCCATGGCCCAAGTCCCCACTTAACGCATTTATGTTGAGAACGTGATATAATAAAGAGAAACAGGCGAAAGGGAGAGGAATTCTGGCTCTAAGAAAGCCGGGCCAGAAACCCTAAATCCTTCAAAGCGGACTTACTTATTCTTCTTCTGCTCGCGACTATCAATATCAGCGATTCTGGGCAACCCTTTGCACAAATATTACTCATACACTGGACCACGCCTCCGCGTTCGAAGGTCCTCCTCCATTGCCTCCCTTCCATTCAAGTCAAACGCGGCGCTCGAAAATATGCTATAGAAATTTTTTCGCACCCTTAGCGAATGCCTCGCCTCGCAAATTGAATTGAAATTCGATGGCACTTTAGCTTGGATTGGGGTGGGGGGCACGGGAAGGTCTTGTCGGGGGTCTTTTGGGGCATGTCTTGTGCTTGTCTATATTAAGGTCCCTCAAGCTCAGCTGCCTTTCGTGTCATCATCATCATCGTCATCATCGCCATCGCCAAAGCTGCGCCATCAACATCATCGCCAACCGAAGGGGCGCATTAGGCGCGCATTTTCGAGTGCCTTTTCAAGGATAAACGTAAATTTTATTAGTTTTTTTGTATGCCACCATCCCAGTCTGCCAACGCCTCAGCGTTCAGAGCTTCTTCTTTGCATTAGCGAAAATTAGTCAGTTACATCTCAAAGGTTATACGGGCAACTCAGTATGTGTATTCCGAGCTAGTTCAATGATAAACTCAGAAATTCCATTGAAAACCCAATCTCATGTAGATCAAGGTCCGAATAGAATAAAAGCTATTGAAAATCGGTTTGATTTTCCCGTACATGAAAATCAGCCAAACAAGCTTTGTCAATATTGAACGAGCCAAGCCCCCCGAAGCCACCAATGCATGAAATCCAATAAAGTAGTAAGCTAATAAAATTTAATAAACTCCAAAACGTCAGGAAATTAAAAATGGAATCTGTGCAAATAAATTGTAGAGCACAACAAGGAATATGAGATGGGTTTGGAGATGAATAAACAAATTTAATGCTGGAAATATATTACACAGGCAAAATGATTATAGATTTAACTGCTCCGATTACTTTAAATATATTACTTTTTTTCTCTTTAGCTCTTCAACGGAAAAATCCTGCTGCTAGCAGTGAAAAGAATCCAAATTAACGTAATGTAATTTGACACTTTAGCATGTCAAAATCAGTTGAAACTTTTCCTACCGTTTAATGAATTGAAAGAAAGCACATTTTTTCCTTTTATCGCAGCTAGACTTTATTCTAATGAATTCCCTTCGAGACAAGTGTCAGGAATGTCGCTGAGTGCGTGATTAAAGCAAATTGATATTGGATATCAAAATGTAAGCCTGACATTTATTAGACAGATTTTAATGGAGAAAACAGTCGACTCGAAGTGATGACAAGTTGGGAAAAATGCAATTTGAAGAAGCTTAAAAATGACTTGTGTTTAAATCGAATGAAGTGACTCAATTTCAAAGCAAACGTCTTGAAACAATCTTCCCATCACGGCACAACTATGTCATCAGCACTTGGTTTCCTATTGAAAAGAAGACTGGCTACTCTACGCACCCTCCACTAACTACTGAGGCATGCGTAGAACACCCCTTTCAGTGGCGAAAAACGTGTAGCATAGATTAAGGACCTGTCCTCGCCCGCATTTCCAAGCGCTTGGCAAATACAAGAAATTCCAACTAAGACCATGCACAGGACTGAGATAAGCGGACGTACGGCGAGCAAACATTACAATTACACTTCTGTGGACAGTTTTCCTATGGCAATTGTGAAATTTATTACGTATACGCAGCGTGCACCACCAACTTTGAAGACGTTCCTACCCCCCACTCCCCATGCTTTCCTCTCATCCAGCGGGAATAACGTAAAGTTTGTGGCGGAAAGGGTGAAGGAGAAGTCAACCGTGGGCAAACTAAACACGAAGAACGAATTTTCTTCGCTGACAGGTGGAGAAAATGTGCAGCGGAAAAAAGGAACAACAAACTTTATTCGGGATTTGTTAAGTTTATTTTAACGTTTTGATTGCGTTTTGGGGTTTATGCTGATTGTCCGCCCTCTCGTAGGTAAACACAAACTAAGCTGAGCTAGCTTTTACATACCATAAACTATGGTTGCCTTTCAAGATTTCTGCGATCATAAGGAGGATGCACATCCTCATGCACCGCAGTTGATCCCTCGACTAGTGTGACTTAAGGAGTTAAATTATATTTCCATACTCAATTCTGATTTCTGGGAAAAAATGCTAGCCACCTCTTTAATTAAGTTATAGATGTAAAGAAGTAAGAAGGTAAATTGAGAAGGTAAATTTACCTAACTTAAAACCCTTAATTGGAAATTAATTATAATAAAAATGTCTGATATATTCTGACCAACTTACATTAAATATTAATGGTAAAGAAAACCGTAAGTGCACACATATAAATAAATATTTACGACTAATCCCAACATTTTAAACAATTAATAATATTTTACTGACCACTTAAACTGTTATTTAAGGCACTCTTCAAAACATAAACGTACTCTTAGCTCTTTATAAGCGTTTCAACGTAACGTTAACTGGGCATAGTTACAATTGCCGTTAGAATAAATTAGCCTATTTGCAACGTAAAAGATTTCAGTTAGCCCAACTTAACCAAAAAGCCTCCCCATGGTGTGCTTTCCCATATACAAGGCTTATTATAGTTAACCGCACATTAATGAAATCTCCAAAGAGAGATGTGTGTGTGTGTATATATGAGGGGTTTGGGGGGCGAAGCTTGGCAGAAAGCAGCTGAAATTTATATGCCACAAGATGCAACCAGCAGGGGGCCGTGGAGATAATCCGAAGCCCCGGGAAGTGAACTGAAGTAAAGACGATGCCAATGACTTGTCCTCTCCTTTCAAAGAGCCTTTGTCTCTGTCTCCGCCACCACCAGCACCGCCGCTGCTTGCCGTCTGACGCTGATTGATTTGAATAAACGCGTGCATATTTATCAAATTAGCCACAAGCACCGCACAGCGAGACATATCGTCTTGGCCGAGCTGTGGATAGGGAAACTACACACCCATTGAGGCGTATATATAGTAGTGCCTGGGACTCGTTCCCTCGCCCAAAGTGTCATCAACTAATCAAGGACACTTAGAGAAAACCATAAACTACTTGATTTTTCAAAAAAAAAGGACTATATATTAACTAATCTTCAAAAATATAAAACGTTTCTCATAATTAATTGGTTTTATGTATTATTATACCCTTGCAGGGTATTATAATTTCAGTCAGATGTTTGCAACGCAGTGAAGGAGACATCTCCGACCCTATAAAGTATATATATTCTTGATCAGGATCAACAGCCGAGTCGATCTAGCCATGTCCGTCTGTCCGTCCGTCTGTCCGTCCTCCTGTCCGATTATACGCAAACTAGTCTCTCAGTTTAAAGCTATCTGAATGAAACTTTGTAGTTAGCCTTCTATATACTCTATACACTCGTACATAAGTCGGAACGGGCCGGATCGGACGACTATATCATATAGCTGCCATAGGAACAATCGGGAAAATCTACGAAAAAAAATTATAACTTTGTCAGTTTTCAACCAATTTTCCCCAAATTGGATATTTGCCCATTTAATATTATTTCCGAATTTCGGTTTAAATTTCATGAAAATTGGACGACTATATCCTATAGCTACCATAGGAACAATCAGGAAAATAAAAAACCGTAGCTTAGCCGTGTTTTAAACCATTGCCATCAAATTTTAGATTTGGCAACTAATTATTATTTCAGAATTTCGGTTTTAATTTTTTGTTTAAATTCTGCAAGGGTATACCAACTTCGGTGAGCCGATGTTAGCTTCCTTTCTTGTTTAAGATAAGCTTTTAAGTATAAGAATTTAATTTTAAAATATTTTTAGAGGTTAGTGAATGTTGAGTAAACTAATTATTATTTCAGAATTTCGGTTTAAATTTTTTGTTTAAATTCTGCAAGGGTATACCAACTTCGGTGAGACGAAGTTAGCTTCCTTTCTTGTTTAAGATAAACTTTTAAGTATAAGAATTTAATTCTAAAATATTTTTAGAGTTTAGTGAATGTTGAGTAAAAGAATGTGATTCCAAAGAAGTTTTTAAGGTATAATCATTAAAATAATATAGATTAATAAAACATTTTGAAATTATAGAATTTAAGTTAAATTTTCCTTCCTTGGAAGGGCCTAATTTAGCAAGCAATTTTTCATGACATATTTAAACATATTTCGCTCAATGCATTACGGGTGGTTGGCCATTGTAGTCGGAGCATGGACAGATGAAATGAAGATGAATCTTTTGTGGTCAGCGAAGGCATAAATTTCATCGGGGACGGGGTGAGCTACTCGAGCGGTGAAAAGTACAAACATCATAATAAATAGGCATATCAAATTGATAAAATGTTCAGCATTGTTGCCTTGATTTTGATTTAAATGCCAGGCCATAAATCAATAAATAAATGAATAAATATTACATCTTTTGTTCTCGACGATGGCGGCAGTAATAAATAATATCCACCGGAGCAAACTCTTTTAGCAATTCCGCGCTGTCCATTAGCGCTTGGCATAAATAAACAGCCCGAAGCAAACGCCACACTGTCCGGCGGCTGACGCCATTAACTAGCATTGTTTAGTCGGGGGAGAAATAATAATAATAGTAATAAAATGGGTTAAACCCCATCTTTTCACTCGCACGCAGAGTCTCTGACAGAAATTTTAATATTTACTTAGCGCCTTTTAATGCGTTTCCTAAGAATTCCCTCTGCAGCGTTGGCTGGGTTGAGTTTAATAAAAACTTGGGATAAGTATATTGTAAAAAAGGCGGAAAATAAGACGAAGCGCCCACACAAGGGTTAAGCTGGACACCAGCCAGAGTTGGCCCATAATTTTGAATAATTCTTTTATTTATTTCTCTTCTTTTTTTGGCCTAAACAGCAGCCACAAAGGAAAACCAACAATAAAAAGAGGCCCATGGGACAGCGGAATGGAAGTTCCTTTGATGGGCATTGCATTATATTTTCATTAAAACCCATAATATTTAATGGTCCTTAGGAGCACCAAACTGTTGAAGCCTTTTCCGTCTAATTAAACAGTTAAGTTTATGTTAATATATGGAAGAAGGAAAATAATGACTAGCTTTAAGGGTTCATGCTGAATTATCAAGAAAACTTAGTTGCATTTCGATGATAATGCTTGAAGAAATTTCGAAAAAAAGTTTCAAATTCTTAGTGCTCTCTAAATTTCGTATAAAACATATGTCTTAAGTAAAATTATTAATAAAGAAAGAAAAACTAATGTCGGAAATGAGTGTAATATTTACAATGACAGCGTTTATGATTTCTAATAATTAAACGATTCTTAAACTTAAAGTAGGGTGCAGGTTCTTTTTGCCTATTTCGTAAATCAAAAAAGTGAAAAAAAATAGTTAAACAACAAATAATAAGTTCAGCAATTATGGTAGGTAGGTAGGTATAAGTGTTGAGGCCCCCTGGGGCCTCCAATTAGAGCTAGGCTCCTTTTTGGTCCACTCCCCCTGTTCACTGTTTGTTGTTGCGCTAGTACCATCCCGATTCAGTGAGGAAGTTTAGGATTGCCGACAACTTCAGCTCTCCTACACTGTCCAGTAACTCCAACTGTCGGGCTCCAAAATGGCGTAATCTTTTGTAGTTTAGTGCCGGGCAGAAACATAGCAGGAGTCTCTTGCTCCGTTGTTTGCTTGCAGCTTCTGCAGATCGTGTTGTGTGGCAGTCCCATTTCCATTGCGTGCGATCCAATCGCCCAGTGACCTGTGGTGACTGCTGTAAGCCTGCTGATATCCCTCTTGCTGTTATTTAGCAGCTCTTTCGTTCGATATTTGTCAAAAGTCGGCCAACATTGTCTTGATCTTCTACACTC
This sequence comes from Drosophila anomelani, assembly GCA_035045905.1. Taxonomy (NCBI): domain Eukaryota; kingdom Metazoa; phylum Arthropoda; class Insecta; order Diptera; family Drosophilidae; genus Drosophila; species Drosophila anomelani. Next base: position 80,365 of record JAWNOO010000148.1, on the reverse strand, counting down.
TGTCCTCCTTGACCATTCCTTGTTGGCTGTCTGCTTGAAATGGTCGTGGATTCTTGTCTGGATCGAGTTTAGGGATATTGGTATTTCTGCATCAGTGCTAGGCTCTGCGGAGCCTGCTCTCGCTAGTTCATCCGCTTTCTCATTACCTGGGATGTCGTTGTGTCCTGGCACCCAGGTTACTTGAACCGTGTTTTCGCGTGCAAGATTATTTAGGGCTACCTTGCATTCAGCCACAAGCTTTGACGTGGTTTTCACGGAAGCCGCCTGACTGTCCGAGTAGATCCGTATGGTGGTATCGCTGATACCTCGTCTTAATAAAAGCTTAGCTGCTTCCCTTATGGCGAGTAGTTCAGCCTGGAAGACCGTCGCCGAGTCTGAGAGACTAAAGGTCTCTTCAGTCCCCCAGTGCTCGGCGAAGATCCCAGCCCCTACTCCACAGCTCATCTTAGAGCCATCGGTGTAGAGGGATACCCCGTTCTCTACGGTTACTCTTCCCATGCTCCAGTCTTCCCCCGTTGGGTACGAGGTTGTGAAACCATTTTCGAAGTGCATCTCCGTTGTCATGTAGTCCGTTCTTACGTTTGTGTCCATTCTAATGCTCTCAAGTATCCTACCGTGACCTGTGCCGTATTCCTTCCAGCAGTAGCTTGCCTTCAGTCTTACTGCACTCTGTGCGGCAGTGTCCTTAACGAACAGTTCTATCGGCATTATGTTGAGGATGGCATTTAGAGCAGCCGCGGGGCATGAGCGTAACGCTCCCGGGGCTCCTGCGCATGCCGCTCTCTGTATTCTGGTGAGCTTCGCTATGTTGTAGGCTCTGGTTAGTGCTGGCCACCATACCAGGGCCCCGTATGTTAGAATTGGCCTTACTACCGCTGTGTAGAGCCATATAATAATCTTTGGATGCAACCCCCAGTTGTTCCCAAACATTTTTCTGCAGGAGTGGAAAGCAATGCTTGCCTTCCAGACTCTCTCTGCAACGTTCTTTTTCCATGTTAGTTTTGGATCTAGTATCACTCCTAGATACTTTGCCTGACCCGATAATGTTAGTTTCGTGCCCCCTATACTGGGCATGTTGAAGGCTGGAACCTTAGTTCTTCTGGTGAAGATCATTAGTTCTGTCTTTGTTGGGTTAATGCCTAGTCCGCAGGTTTTGGCCCAAGTGTTTAGCTGCCCTAACGCGCCTGTCATTATGCCACTGATAACGTCAGGTAAGGGTCCTGATACTAGCAGTACTACGTCGTCTGCGTAGGCCACTGCTTTGATGCCTCCCATATTGAGCTCTTCCAATATGGTGTTCATATTTATTAGCCAGAGTAGAGGTGACAGTACTCCGCCCTGAGGTGTGCCTCTCTTCACTGTTCGCGTGAGGTGAGTGCCACTCAGTTCAGCAGTGCTCAACTACTCGTCAGCATAACCCTTATCCACTCTCTGATGCCTTCCTCAATGCCTAACAAGTTGAGGGAGCTCAGGATGGAATCTGCGTTTACGTTGTTAAACGCGCCTTCTATGTCTAGGAAGGCGGCCATTGTATACTGTTTATATCGTAGTGCCTTTTGGACGTAACCCACTACTACATGTAGTGCAGTCTCTGTCGACCTGCCTTTCCGGTATGCGTGCTGCGCATCCGTGAAGCCATCTTTCTCAAGTTTCTCTCGGATGTGAACATCCAGGAGTCTCTCTAGGGTCTTCGGGATGAAGGAGGTAAGGCTAATCGGCCTGTAATCCTTTGCTAGGATATGGCCCCTTCTTCCTGGTTTAGGTATAAAAACGACTTTCGCTTCCCTCCACTGGAGTGGAATATACGTCAGTCTAATGCAAGCCTTGTATATGGCTTTCAGCCATCTACAGATGCTGTCTTTGGCTGTCTGTAGCATTGCCGGTATTATGCCGTCTGGGCCCGGGCTTTTGTACCTATCGAAGGAATCTATTGCCCACCGGATCTTCTCAGTGGTAATGATGTCCTTCGTTGACGTTTCTATTTGTGAGGTTCTTCCCCCTTCGGGTTCCTTGAGATCTTGCAAGTTTCCTGGAAAGTGGGTATCAACCAGCAACTCCAGCGACTCCTCTATCGTCGTTGTTGTCGTGCCGTCTGCCCTGTTAATCAGGGTGGGGCTTGTGTGTCCTTTAGCGAGAATCTTGCTTAGTCTCGCAGTATCTTTTACGCCTTCCAGTGACTCGCAGTAGCTCTGCCATGAGTCCTTTTTGGCCTCGTAAATCGCTTTCTTGTACGCTCCCTGCGCCTCCTTGTATGGTTCCCATTCCTTGGTACCATAACTGGTGTTGAAGGACTTCCGCGCCCTTCTCCTGAGATCGCTGAGCTCTTTCGTCCACCATGTTGGATACTTCTTCCTTGAGAATGTGATCTTACAAGTCTCTTGGAAGGCATTGTTAAGTATGTTGGTGAGGTCCTCTACTTCCTTGTCGAGGGCCTCCGGGGAGTATTGAACCTTTATCCTCCTGCTGCCAACTTTCGATTGGACAATTTCACTGAATTTGCCCCCATCCGCTTTACGTGGGTTTCTTTTTGGTACCTGATTGCTAACCTGTACCGCTAGATCGAAGAAGATATATCTATGGTCAGAGAAGGAGTGTTGGGTCGATACTCTCCAGTTCTCTACCTTGTAATTGCCCTGTTCAATCTGTAAGGTGATGTCTAGCACCTCTTCCCAGCCCTGGAAATTACCTGTGCTGGGAAAAATGAATGTCGGCGTCTTCCCACTGTTACATATTGTAACGTTGCGACAAATTATGTTATCAAAAAGTGACTCACCTCTTTCATTTGTTTCCGAGCTTCCCCAGAGCGTGTGCCTTGCGTTGGCATCGCATCCTAGCACTAGGGTCGTCTTAGTGTCTTCAGCCCTTTGCAGCAGCTTGACCACCGGCTCAGGCGGGGCCGGTTCGTCATGGGCCATGTATGCCGAAGCTATCAGCACTCCGCTCCCATCCACCGTCACGAATCTGGCCACTGCTAGGTCAGGTGTGCTAAGATCGGGACAGAGAAAAGCATTAAGGTGATTTTTTATTACTATGCATGCTCTCGGCCTACCATTCGAGTTGGTGCACAGTAGTGTGTATCCGGGGATCCTAAGACCAGTGACTTGCTCGTCCCTGGTCCAAGGCTCCTGTATCAGGCCGATGTCGATATCCCTCTCCCTTAGAAGGATCGTGAGATTGCTTGAAGCGTGCGTGCTGCGCTTTAAGTTAATCTGCACTATGCTCGACATCGATCGTACTTGGTGTTGTGTCGGGGGTCTCATCGTCGATGACCATATCGTCCAACAGCTTGTTGGTGTCATCGACCTCCTCCAGTAGCTCGTCTGGTTCGGCAAGGAAGACCCTGATCTTTGCCTTCCTTATGCCATACCTGACTTTGTGGTCTGCGGCCTCTAGCTGCGGCAGGCAGCGTTGGTTTATAAGCAGGAGGAAAGGCTGGCTCGTCTTCATCTCCTTCTCTGCCTTGAGGATGGTCCAGTCTGCCATATGGACATCCGGTTTCTGAGCCTTCAGAGCAGCGATCACCTTTACATGGTCAGTCTGCCCCTTGGGTAACCAGATACGAGCTCTGGGTCTCCTGGGGATCTCCCTGGCGTGGACTAGCCTAATCTTACGGCCAGCCCAAGCGTTGCTAATCTTAGCCACGCACTCCGCCAGGAAGTTCCTTGAGAACCCATCGTCGCACCTGATTACTCGGTGCCCCCTGACCACGTCCGAGGAGTCAAAGGAGGGGATGGGGCCGGCCGGCATGCTGACTACTCTGTCAGTTATCATGTCGGCTAACTTGGTCTCGATCACCTCCCACTTCTCCGACAGCAGGCGTCCGTCGTCGTGGTTCTCATCCACCAGAGCCATAGCCAGACTGTCTCTGACCGCCTCGCTGAACTTCTTCGCCTTGCTGACGAAGCTGGTCACTCTCGGCTTGCCCTGCGGGTCCTTCGCCCTCTTAGGAGCGCTCTCGCTCACATCTTGCGAACGATTACGCTTTGCCTGGGTGGGCTGGACTACCATGGGGTTTTCCGCCTTGAAGCTCTCAAATTCCGCGATCTCCGCAAGGAATTTGGCTTTGTCTGCTGCATCGCGGGGGTCGATCTTGCCCTCGGCCTCGTTCTTGGCTATCTTGCGCAGACCATCGCCCGTCTTTTAATGAGTCATCTTGCTCATGTCTTTAGTGGTGCCTTTACTGGGCCCACTGTTGTGTTCTGATTGGGGAGTGCTACTTGCTCTCCCATCGGGTCTCGACTGAGTCGTGGTGTCTTGACTAGACACCGACGGCCCTTCTTCGTCGGTCCCCGATTTCTGGTGAGACCCTGAGACCAGACCCAGCCTCAGTGTCTCCTCCTCGTCCATCATTGACTGTTTGTGGGATTTTTCCTCTCCCGGGAGGTCCGAAGCTCGGCGTTGTTTTTCCATTTACATTCATGAACGCCCGCTTTGCTCGGCTAGGCAAGCGCAGCGGGCCTGAGGGGGTGTTGGGGCGTGTGGAAAGGTCGACCGCAACTTCGCCCCAAAGCTGCGGTAAGGCATCTTACGACCTAGGGTTGCCCGGCCCTAGGAAGGCTCCGTGTGAACACAGCTGGATTTACCCCTCAGCTGCGCACCTGGAAGTCAGAGGGTCGCGTAACACTCCTGACTTGAGGGGAGACAATTTAAAGACATGTCCAGGTCCGCCCGACTACCATTAGTCAGCGTACTCGGTTGGGGCCCGACTAGGCCCAAACCAAGGACCTGCTTCCAGCCGCCCTCGCTTGGAGAGTATAGTCGCACTACCGATGGTGCACACAGTTACGGCAGATGACACAGCCATCTGTTGATCCCCCTGTGTACCCTATCGGCTGATCAGCAATTATATAAAGCACAGTAAAAACTAAAGAAGCGCAATAACAACAACAAATGTAATGTAAAGTTATGCTGACGAAACAATTAATGGGGTCACGGCGCGGTGGCGTATACGTAATGCCAATAAAACTTACAAGCCCCGCACACACTCACACACAAAACTACAGGCGAAATAAAGGAAAATATCAAAAATGCCATTTTATTGAAATTTATGGTAAAAGTTTTGCCCACTTTCCCTTCTAGTCGCCGCCTGCCACCATATATTTCAATTAGTTTCAATTTGGCTAAAGAGCCGAACACTCACACAAACATATAAATACATATGTATAGTAGTATGGGTTTTTGAAAAAGCCAAAACAAGCATTTCAATTGTAGAATCAATTTTTGATCGCCACAAATACTGGATAAATGAGGATTATTGTGTAGGCTCTTAAAAATGATAATAAAAATAATAATCGAATATTACGCATACGCACCATGTGCGCGGTAAAGGCAACCCCTTTTGTTGTTCACACAGCCAGAACCCAAAAAGTATATTTATATACACAAATATGTATACATATACAATGCATGTATGCGAGTATCTATGTCACATGGCAACATCCGATGAGGATTCAGAGAGACGGCCAGCTGCATTGGCCATCGGAACGGAAATGAGAACTCAACGCAGCGGAAATTTAATAACGACCAACAATTTAGCCCGAACGAGGGTTCAGCGGAGTGGGGAGGGGGGCCACAAGATCGTTGGCAGGACCAAAAGGACATATTTATGCGGCCATTTTGACTGACCGCATAACTGTGCGGCAGTCAACCCATCTCCGAACACCCAGTATCAAGTATCCGCCATCGAGACCAGCTGCGACCACGCCCTCCAATTGTTGTTCATTGACAAATGACCATTTCATATGTGAAATGGCAATTCAATTGATTTCTCTGCGCAAACCGTTTGCAATTGAAATTAAAATAGTTCAAATATGTTCGAGCCAACGGTCGCCGGCCGTTTCCCGCACAGCCAGGCCCCAGTAATGAGAAGTATTTCATAAAGCCCCAGTCCCAGTGCTGGCCACATAAATTGCTTCATGTTTGGGCGAGAAAAACTGACAACAAATTGTCAATAACAATGCTCGGAGGCGGGGGCGGGGAGCAGGCGATGAGAAAATGTTGAAAGCCAAAATGGAGACTTTGTATTGGAATTTATTGCCTAGAACAGTTCAAGCATGTCAACGGGCATAATAATAAATTTTACAGTTTAATTTGACATCGAGCACAATTCGGTTGATGAGTCAAAGATTATGTCACTGATATGGCTATGTTATTAATTAATACAAAAGGGAGTAAAAAATGTGTGAATGTAGAGAGCACTAATTAAATTTATTATGACTTACCTGCCACAATGTTAACACCTTAAAGTTAAAATAGAAATTTATTCTCATTGCGTTTACTACTCAGCAAATCATACAAAAATGTTCTCACAGACCAAACAATAATATTTAATAAATATTATATAATTTTGCTGAAAATTTCTAAAGTTAAAGCTTATTATACATTTTTCCTACTGCTGATTTTTGATTTATTTCTTCACTTTATTAACTCACAAAATTAATTGTTTGCCTATCAACAAGAACGCATCGTGGGAGGGCAATTTCCTATGAAATTAATTTCCCTAATCAGCAGTCGAGCAAGTCACCATGTTAATTTTTTTTTATTTTTTTTTGTCGCCAGGCGCACGCACGTCAGGACCTTGTCAACCTTCCCCCGGGGTGACACTCCGTCACATCGCCCGAATCAAGTTTATTAAATGCCTGCTGCCTGGGCTCAATTATCTTCTTGACATTCTTTTTTGAAGCCGGTTTTGCTTTGTAATTCATCCAGCTCGAAGCTACCAGCTCCGAGCTCCGTCGCTGATATGTGGACGACTTCTGAGATGACTGCCAGCTGTGTTTGTCAGATAACAAAGGAGCTCAACTCTGGGCCATCCTTTCGCCATTGTTCATTTCAATGGCAGAGATTCGAGGGGACAGATATTTCCATGCGGATTCTCTGGAAATTAAGTTATGCAGATGAGAGCTGTTATAAAGTGTTGGCATAAGTTGTTAATAAAAATATGAGAAGTGAGGACCCGAGTTTGATTTAATTTGCGCCGAGCAATTACAATTCACACGACGAAAAGTTCTCCACTCGAAGCAGCTGGAAGTTCTATCTGGACAAAGCTTAAGCCAAAAAGTAAATTTTCCATTATTATTTTTAATTTAAACGAACTGCCAGTCGCTCGGATTGCCGCTCCCCTTCGGTTCAAATTCGCACGGGACCACCACAAAATAAAGGACATTTGCATAACAAAAGGCTTTCCCAGTTGCTGCACAATGCAAACATTGCTTAGTCGATTCTTAAATTTCAATTAAAATCCAATTTATATAAAGACAAAGCAGCAAAAATGGGGTTTATGTGTATATATCGTGTATGTATATCCGCTTTGCTAAATGAATAATAACTTTTGAATGGAGTTAAAAGTGATTGAGACTGTCAATGTGGAATAATACATTTATTTCTTGAACGACACGAGATGCATAAGGATTTGCTTTAGACTTGAATAACAGCTTATAAGAAATAGATTTTAAACTTGGCAAAAAAAATGTTATAACAGACTAGGTAACATCAAATATTCGCATCAAAATAATATAAATAAATACAAATAAAATTATGTAAAATACTTCTAAGTAAATAATTAATATAAAACTTGTATTATTTTCTATATTGTGCATTCTTTACAAAGTCTTTCTTTGCTTCTTTCTCTTAAACTCAAACCTTTGTACCAACTGCAATCGTTTGTCCTTTCGCTCATAATAGCCATTCCTATCAAACTTCTGAGCCAGTCTACTGAATGATTCTAAATCCTCCAAATGAAGTCTAAACAAAAGGTCGAACATTACCATGTGAAATTTGTTCGTTAAGCTAGTAAGAGCATCTATGGAAGTTTGGCAGGACCAGCGAAACTCTCGCTTTTGCTCGGTTAATTCATAGCTCGGTATTAGAAACTCGTTTCCACCACTCGTTTGTCCACCGTATTTGGTCAAATAGTCCCTAAAGTTTTGCAGGATCATGTAGAACCTGTGTTCGTGAAAATCAAGCTCCATAATAACATCATAGAGTTTATCCAAATACATGTTACATTTCATCAGACCTCTTGTTTGGAAGCAACCCAGCTTTATGTTGAACAAATAGCTTCTATTGGCACTCAGCATATCGTCGAGGGTTTTGGCATCTTCACAGCACAGCATTAGCTTACTGTAAGCTGGTTCTAATAATTCCGTTAGCAAGTAATTCTTCAAAACATTCATAGCATCTAGAAAAAGATCTAAAATAATGTCAAAGATCTGGTCCACTCGATCTACGCAATCCAAATACTTGGCTTTGGCATGCTTTTTAAAATGCGAGCCCCGACGGACTACCATTTCGGAGAGAACATAATTGGCATAATGGAATTTCCACAAGCCAGAGAATATAGCCTCGTACTCCTGGATATTACTACCCAAAAGAGCTCTCCAATAGTCAGGCAACTTTAGGCGAAGAAGAAAACACGACCAGCACTTTGATCCCGGGCTTGTGCTCCTGTCTACATATATATTGGCGGTCTGTCTGGGTAGAATCTGCCTTAATATAATATTAAACAATTTAATATTAAATTCAGATGACGGCTCTCTGAGGTGACCTTCCAGCGTATGCATTAGCTCGCTGTAAAAATGCATATCTGTGATCATCAAGTACTTGTGCATCTGATAAAATAGGAAATTGGGTGAAGTATTCTTGTTTCGCAGGAAACTCAACACCTGACCAGAGACCTCCGAGTGCAGTTTGTTTAGAAAATGGAAGAGGGGTTCCTGATCCCCATGCAGATAGAAATGAGTAAGCAGGTGAAACAGCTTGCGGTTGAGATCTGTGTCACTTAGTGGAGTCTTCACATGGCGGTTCAAGTACTTTTTCGAGTAGGCCACCATTTTGCCCACACTAATCATCATTTCCGTGAGCTGACTATTGAATAATTTGGAGAACGAGGCTGTTAGTCGGTAGCGTTGCTGCCAAAAGTCATTGGTGGCCGAGGAAAAGCAGCGCTCGATGATAAACTCATCGTTACCCGAGGCAGGGAGCTGACCCAACGTTAGCCAGCTGACAAGTTTCGATATCAGAGTCTTGCTCGCTTCCGACAGCCACATTTGTAGTAATCTCCATTGTTCTCCACTTCTTCGGCACGATTCCTCATAAAGCGAGACGATAATAGCCTGGCCCTGACTGTGGTTGATTTTAGCAAGTATCTCCAGAAGCCACTGAAGAAGCAACTGGTATTCTCGAGTCTGCCAGTACAGCCAGAGAAGGCTGCAGGGCTGGTTCTTCTTTCGGGTGAGGAACTCCCTAAAGATGTTTAGCTTCTTTCGCAAGTCTCGCACAAGGTAAGCCCCAATGTCTCCTCGTTGTTCAAGCTTCTTCAGCTGATCTTTCAGCGAGCGATACAGGTAACCCAAGAGACCCAGAGTCAGCAGGAGGTAGGACTCACTTACGCTCTCCTGGTGATGTGGTGAGCGTATTTGCAGGCGGCCAGTTAAGGACGATGCTTTTAAAAGCTGCGATTCCCTGCCCATCATGGCTCTCAGGGCATCCCTAAATCTCGACTCTTCTGTAATGGGGTACTGGCTACTGACATCCTCATCATCTCTTAAATGCCGGCACAAGGACTCGTAGGCATGCATTTCTTTGGCGCTCAGCAACTGATTCAGCTGATACTTTCCCACCTCTGCCACCCATTCGGAGTAGCTTATATTTCTAGGTAGATCTTTCTTCATTTGTTGCAGAATTTGGATTAATCGCGATTGAATTGAGCGAGCCTCAAATGGCAGTGTCGAATTCTTCTGGCCTATAATCTCGAATAATTGGTTGACTTGTTCGTAGAAATTTTGAGCTTCGGCACATTTGTAGGCGGGGTTTGACTTGAAGAGTTGTATTACAACACGAGGAGCTATTATAATGTGTTGCTGGTGTTCCCAATGAACCTTCTCTGGAGAAATAGATATAGATTTTGTTAACGACTGATCCACTTGTCTTAATAACTTTCCATATTCATCGTTATCTAGATGATTTTTCATGGGGACCTTGACTTCTTTGACTTTTTCCTCAGCCTTGGGTTGACTCTCAAAGTTCAAGATCAACAAAGATTGATCGATTGTCTTTAAAATATTTGTCTTAATATCACTAACAGTTTGTCGTATTGCGTCCCATGGTTCAGGCATAAAATTTGATTCGTTTTTCTCCACTGGTGTGAGTTCTTTGAAAAGTAAATCACTTTCACTTGATTTGAATTGCTCTTCAGACGCTTTTCTGGTTTCTAATTTGGTTGTTGAATTTTCTGAAAATTGCATATTTTCAAAATTATTATAAATATTATTTCTGGGATTATTTTCAGTAACCCAATTTGCAGAACTCAACCTTTCAATATCATATTCTTCATCCAAAAAGGAATTATTCGAATTTATAGATGAGTTGTGGTTGGGTGTTTTAAGGTCTTTGAAATCGTCGTTCTTCAAGATATATTTACCAATTGATTTTTTTCTACCCAATTTATAATTTAGAATATTATTTGCAATGTTATCACTTGAAGAAATGGAATAGTTACGTGTATTATCAAAAAGGCATTTAAAATCATTTGCTGGAATATTCGAAATTCTAACTTGTATTTTAACATCATCTGAGTCAAAATTTTGAGAATTAGATATTTCAACATATTGGCAATTTCGCAAGTCGGATTTATCATTTTTCTGTAAATTATTAATCTGAGCAATGGTATTTCCACATTTACATCCCTTCATCCTCTTATAATCTCCAATTTGTTCGCTTATGTTATTTGTTATACCTTTAATGCACTCAAACCTTGGACTACGAATTGGTAATGCTGCTTCTTTTATGAATTCCTTGGAACATATATTATCCGTAATATAATCTGAGCTTTTTCTATCAGCCTGAGCTCGACTCTGAACATTTTCCATATGAAATTTCTTGCTAGTCTTGAGTTTTGGGCGGTCAGAATCGAAAAGTTCGTAAAGAAGCATCAAGAAGTGGCATCGCTTGTCCTTATCTGGCTCGAGATCCTTCAGATCCTTGTACAATAGCATCAACCTGTTACTTCCTGCTTCGTACAGGACGCGCTCCTCAACATTCGCTCCTAGTTTTAACTGCTCAAATTTCAGCCGGAAATTGGCAAGAAGAACACTCTCGGAGTAACCGCCCAGAGGTGCCGAGTGTTGCTCTAAGATCTTGGTCGACCTACAGACGTCGTGGGTTAAATTACCCAAGCAAACGCTCAGCTCACAGACATCCATCAGCAGTTCATTATCTACATCCTGGTTTGAATTAAGCAATGGGCAATCTTCGTCCATATCAAAACTCTGAAGGGTCACCAGAAGAATACTCGTAAGGAAGGGTTCTCTCTAAAGACGGTCTTTTGATGGATATTTCTTACGATTAAAAAACAAAAGCATATCAATGTATGTAACTTGAAATTCTAATAAAAACTAAATGACTATATTTTCAGTGCTATATGCAAACGAATTATATTTCGTTCTTGATTGCCCCTGCCTGCGCCACGGAACAGCCATTCACAATAATTAACCCATAAATCTGTCGCAAGATTGTCGACAAGTACAAAACTGAACCAAGCCATTCAGCAAAAATTGCGGCATCGCCTTTGCACCTTTTGCAGGAACAAGAGCATTGCGAACATCCTACGAACAGGAGTTGCAGCCGCCGCAGCCTCCGCCAACTTTCCATTCATTACATGGCTCTCAACGCGCCGCGAATCTCGAGAGTGGCTGTGGATGTGAAGGTGGGGGAAATGTATAACGCTACTTTTAACCTCAGACCGTAAAAAGTTTTGCTGCAGCAAAAGGGAAACTATGCAAAGATAAGTGAAAAAGATTATATATGCATTGTACTAAAATTTACCGCCGACATGAGTGAGGCAGTTGAGCGAGTTCGGGGGGGAGTTCCCCCCGTCCCAATTTTCTCTCGCACAAAATGGCACAAAATTTACGTGCAGGCAAGTCAAACGTAACGGAACAGGAAACGGAAGCAGCCATTTAAAAAGGCAGCTCAGCAAGCAGACAAGGACAGACACTGGCGCAGGCACAGGCACAGAAAAAAATGTGATCAAAACGAACTCCACTCCCATTTTTGGCAACAGGCCTTTTCCATCCAGAATGGCAACTGCAACCGGGTTTCGGGTCAAGCGTAGAACATTTATTTCCATTCCAACATTCGTGTGAGGAAAATTGGTTGCGGCAACCTGACAGCCACCAACTTGGCAAAGTGATTTCCTTAAATAATGCGAGAACCATTGTTCAGTAAACCTAATGGGCCGCCAAGGGAACATTTCTAGACTCCCAAAAACCCACTCAGTGAAGTTTATTCATTCATAATGATAATATAGAATAAATACAAGGCTTGGATTTTTGATAAAAATTATTAAAAATTATTTATAAAAATTATATACAACACAGATTGACTAGAAAAGAGCCAAGAGTTCATTTTACCTAGCTTTTTAAATAGAATAAATTGTTTAATTCACTTGTCTCTTAATTTTCCTAACATTAAAGAAGTAAGTCAGCAGGATAGCCTAAAACCCAAACCTAAAACCTCTTATATCAATTTAACTTCGATTTGCAAAGCCATAATAATCGCAAAGCCAGGCATTATAGCCACTATCTTGGAGTCAAACATTTTCCATACCATTTCATGTTTAACCTACTTTTCGGTCTATCTCAGTATTAACTCCCACTCGAAGCACCCGGCAAATTCAATGGACAGTGCACAATGGCAACGGGCTCCCCGACAATCCCTAACTAAGCTGCTCTCCCTGGAGGAACTATAACTACGGGCTCACTTATGTTGTAGTTACCGATTCATGTGCATGTTGAACAAACGACTTCAGTGAACAATGCAAATAATTGTCAAACTTAGCCGGGCACAAAGAAAGTCAGCTATAGACGAAGCTGCTGCTGAAAAAAAAAAACCTGAAGCCAACCACTTGCAATGAAGGGAAGCATATGATTTTTATAGCCCTGCCGCCAGGCATTGTGCAGAGTCTTTGGAAATCGCGAGGAAATGTACTGAGGGAAAATTGTTTAAAGCTTTAAGTTAATGATTATAAGATCTCCAATTTTAGGAAATAATTTATATATCAAATAAAATATATATCAAATTATATAAAATAACTAGCAACATTTGCATTTATCATAAATTATTCATTCAACATTAGGCAATGAGCGCACTAAGTCACTATCGTTTTACTAATTATAATATTATTTCAGAATTTCGTTTTTAATTTTTTGTTTAAACTCTGCAAGGGTATACAAACTTCGGTGAGCCGAAGTTAGCTTCCTTTCTTGTTTTATACTCGAATAAAAATATAATAAATAAAATATTAAATAATTCAAATCAATTAATATAAGTTTGATTTAATTCTTGTTCTAAGCTTTAAAATCGGAATATAATGTAATTAAAATACACATTGCTCTCTTACTCTTATTTTCCTCACTGCATAAAATCGTTGTACCAAAAGGCGGAGTGAGAAGAAATCTGCGCTGATTGTCTCAGGGAGTCCTGGAATCGGGTGGCAGGCATTCAAACGTGCTAAGCGGCGCTTTAATCGCGCGCAAATACGAATGGAAAAGTGCAGGACAAATCGACAAGTGTCGATGCAGACAGTAGAAGCCAGACATGATCGAGCGACAGACAGCATAAAAAAAAGGTGCACATTGTTGGCCCATCGTCCGCTGTCATTGGCTTTTCACATTTCAATGAGCCCGGGCTGAAGCTGAAGATGGAGCCACTGCGTCCTCATCCCTCCCGTCGAACAATGAAAGTCAATAAATTTGATTTGACATTTCCTTGAGAGACGCCCCACCGTTTTTTGCGCTGATTCTGCACATTTCCCCTGGATTGTTTGCCGCCAAGCCAGCGATTGTAATTCTATTATTATGCCTGACAAAATGTCACACATTCCGTTTTTTAATGATCTGGGCGTTGTTTGAGCCATGTTTTTATCAATTGGTAGGGGGGTGTGAGAGCTCCGCCTTACCAAGTGTTTCACTCCATTAGGCAGTCGCAGAAATATTTAAGGAATAAAGAGCCACAATGCAATAAATCGGAGATGGATAAGACTTTATCTTTAAAGCATACCTGAACTGAGCTTGGGTTTCGAAAACTAATATTTAACAAATTTGCAAGCACAGAACTGGCTGATCAGGCCGATAGTCGTCCACCGGCTCACCTGAGTTGGCTTAATTATAGGCATCCTTAATGTCCGTTTGCTAATATCGAACTGCACACCACACAAAATTAATCATTGATTTCTGGCCCCAACTCAGGACTGGGAATGTGTGCTCGAAATTTATGCACTGCAGCAAGTTTGCGATAATTGAGACTGGAAACTGGAAACTGCAATTGCTGCATATGGTAACCAGGAAATTAATTTACATTTACTACTTACTTCTGATTGCACAACATCTCCGGCTAAAGAAGGGATGGGTATTTACTAAGCACATGTAGAGAGAGCGCTTAAAAAATCAAAACACCGGCTTAGAACCCTAATACTAATTAAAATCATACAAACGACAAGGCACTGGCGGCAATTAGAGAACTGCAAGACAAAGGACTAAGGACTAAGGGCTAAGAGGACCCGGCAATTACGTGCCACATTTTGGGCGTAATTTTATGGCAGACATTGGGAGCCAGCTCATATCGCATCGTATGTTTACGGCATAAGCTGCCGCTGCTGCTGCTGTCGCTTCACCTCCTCATGCCACTAATCCTTTCGGGGCGTTCTCGCATTTAGACATTTGCTCGGCACATACAAAATTTAAAACGTCTTGCGACTGTGGCTTTTAATTGCATTGTAATGGCAACTGACTGTCTGCCGCCGTTCCCACATTCCCCGAATGCTGCTGCAGGTTGCAACGAAATTTAATGCTTATTACATTTTGGTATTTAATATGAAAGGAACATAAACATAGAGATTGTGGACATGGCTTATGCCCTAAGTGGTCTTGGCAGCAGATTTACATTGTAATCCTGTTTTAAGTTTACACTTTTAGAGTAATTATTTAATTTATTAGTAATTTTTAACTAATAAATGTATCTACAAAATTTAAAACTTGCTTAAGAAATTCATTGAAAAAAGGAAAGGATACCCCCTAGGGTATTTTAACTTTGAGACATTGCCTTGCCCTAAACACACATCCTTTGATGTGCACACCATCATCCGAATTATAATAGCAGCCGCATTTGGGATTAGCCATATTACCAGGCCTAAGGACAACAACATGCTATACTTTGATATTATTTAAGTATTAAGCCTTTCGGCAATTGCATAAAATTAAATTGCAATTTACTCAAGAGCCAAACAATTCGAATATATGCATTTACATACACAAAGAACAACACATGTGAAGTTTGTTTTGTTTTGTTTTGTGGCCATCTGAGTTATTATGACGTTGTTTGATATTCGACTGCGTGAGCTAAATATGTGCTGGCTAAATATGTGAAAATTGTGTGCTCATTTGTGGCTAGTTGAATGCATTTATTGAAGTCGAAAATATCCAGGATTTGTGACATAATGCCGATTTAATTGGCGCTGGAATGGCCAAGGATTCAGCTAAATACCAAATGGCGGGCCTAAAACAATTATTAAATTCCACACACGACAAGTGTCGGAAAGTGCTTCACATTCCAGCCACACCCACTTTGGATTAAAATTCCCTCGGCAATGGATGGCAACTCTTGCGTTTCTTTAGCCACGCAACAAATTAAAAAATTGTGCAACAATTGAAAGCACTCAAAAAGCACGAAGAGCAGCAGTAGCAGCACCACCAGAAAAAAGCCGAGAAATTGTCAAGAAAATGCAACGATGTTCATGCCACTTACAGGAAGGACTATAGCAGCCAAGATAACGGCCAAAGTGCGACAAGAAATTAGAAAAGGAAACCAAGAGCATTTTAAACATGACCAGGTAATCGACCAGGAGATACCCAATAATACACAGGAATTTTAAAATATTGGAAGCAACCCAATGAAATAATTATTATTATTATCTAAATGCTTTTTAAATTGATGTGATGGGCACTGGAAATTCACAAGTCTTGCAATTAATGTTCAAGTTCAATAAATATCTTAATTTACTGAAGAGATCCTTGGAAAAAGCAAAGCAGGCTATATAGCCTGTCTTATTGCCTTCTGACAAAAAATCTATTTAGTCTTGATTTCTATAGATTAAAGTCTATACTATAAACTTTGACCTACTAAAAAACACCCATATATAATCCACTCACATAACTTGCTTTTGAATACAATATAGTCGTCCACTTTCCAAGTATACTGGGCATAAAGTGGGAGAAATTGGAAAGGAAAGCCAGGCGAGCAAATGCCAAGGAACACAATGAGATGAGCAAGCTGTCCTGCTGCCTTGTTGGTGGGAGTGAGGACTTGCAAGGTGCCTGGGACGGGGCGAAGGGTCGATGTTGGTCTCCGGACCGGATCGCTGTCGGTGGCACGTGCAACACTTGCCACAGTAATTGATAGCACGCTAGAGTGATTCGTAGTGCAATTCGAGGCAGCTTTTGCTTCTTGCACCGCTGCGCGACAAATTTATTTGTTATATTTTCATTTCACTTATTTTCATTGTTGTTTGTATGAGATTAGAACGCCCAAGGATGCATTTAAGGTTCACAGGATTTAGGAATGACAGTGCAGATGGACGCTTAAATCTCAAATCGATTTACGGTTCTTCTCAATTAATCTTTATTCAAGTAACTAAAAAGTATTTAAGAATATTAATTGTTTACTATTAGGGTTGGTATCAAATATATGTATATGTATATATTTTTAAGCGAAGGCATGTGTATAAATTTTAGATTTTAAATATGTATATATTCTATATTATTTGTCACATCTTTTTTTTGGCCCATAAAACCCTTAAAAGTTAGTTTAAACAATCATTAAATCGAAAAGATATTAAAAGATTACTTAAACTTATTTTCAATGTTTTAAATTTCGATAAATAAAATATATATTTTCCATATTATATTGCCCAAATATTTCGTTATCGATATCGTTCTGTAATATAAAATATGCATCGCTTATTACAATACAAAGAACATCATGTCAAAGCTCAAACTCTACTGGATTAGTAGATTTATCTTTTTTCTTCGCTTATACATATGTCAGAGGATAATAGCGTATCCTCGTAAAATATCCCTTGACCGTATCTCGAGCAGTTGATGATGATGACGGGACACTGATTACGATCAGATCCATTGTTGTATGCAGAATCAAGTGCGCATGAATAATTCCCCTCCGCAAGCAAATCCTGTATGAATTACACACACTTACGCAGACATTCCGCAGCCAGCATCCTACTTTGGCTTTTGGCATACTTTTCTTTCAGTTTTTTTTTTTATGACTGTATGCCGGCTAGGATAAAGGAAAGCTGGATGTGATTTACCGTCAACATCTTGGCAATGGAAATCATCTGCGAGTTGAATATACAGGAAGAAAATGTGTGAAGATGAGCAAGTCCTTGTTTAAATAAGCAAATTAGTTGTAAGATTAAATTCATTTTTTATTTATATTTATGAATTATTGATTTTTGTATTATAATTATTATAAATAATTCTTCCTATATTGGCTTTATTTTGTAAATAAAATGATGGGATTTCTTACACCTTAAAACTTTTTAAATAAAAACAAGAAAATCATTTAAGATTTATTTTTGCACTTTAAAAATTGATTAAATAATTCATTAATTTATTGTAATTGTAAATTATAATTTCTAAAATTAAGCTTTGTCTCAGTGTACTTGATAAACCATTGTCTTTGCGTTCAGAGTGCAAAAATCTATTTTAATATTTTCTTATTTGCCACTGACATTTACGAAAAAATCACATAAATTGCTGCACACAGCCTTTTTTCCTCCAATGTCGGAAAGAGGGATGGGTGAGAGGTGAGGCTTATGGTGGCAGTGGGTGGATATTGGGACTACCTTAGGAGTTCCTTCGTGGATTTGGCCCAGGGAGTGCGATGCCACTAAAAAGGTTTTTTCCTCTACTATTATTCCCACGTACTTAAATTTCCTTCTCTTCTTCTACTTTTTTTCTGGCTGCAGGAGCGCACACACACACAAATACACACGCACACGGAGGACAACGACGATGACGTCGACTGAGAGATATGCAGAGATATAAAGCAATTTTCTACGTAAATACTTTGTAATGGATTTAGTAAGTAGTAAAGTATGACGCGCTTGCCATCTAGAGCATGTCGGCATATATCTACGGGGAGTACGTGTCCCTGTGTGTGTGTGTGCTCAAAATCCTGCCTGCGAGAGTGTGTGTGAGCCATGTTTGATATTGTAAATCTCGGCATATATATTTTTGCGCATCATATAATTGATGAAAAAGTATTACAGCGATTTTCAGCGGCATTTGTAGCTGCATACTTATGTGCCCAGACAGTAATGCCTTCAGTGTGTGCGAGTGTGCCAGTGTGTGTTTATGCGCTCCTTCGTATAGCCTTAGTAAATGGAGCGTAGTGAGTGAATTATATTTAATGCTTTGTGTAATTTAAATATAATAAAACGCCGCACATATCTCTCCCTCTTTGGCCTGACAGGCAGCGGAAAGAAGTACAAAGTATGCAAACACACAGCCAGTCAGACAAATAATAATTTTACATACTTTGGCAGACATCATATAACGCAGTCGTAAAATGTATTATGCTTATGGTTTGCCTTTCTACCCATTTTGAGTGTGTTGCGCCAAAAAAAAAATATGTAATAACTTTTAAGTGCCGCCATATATGTTCCTGCATTCATACATATATTAAGCGATATGTGGCGGTTCAGGTCTATTTTTTGTATTTCTTGGTAAATAAATGGGCAGGGGAATAGCTGATACTGATTTAATAATGATTTAAATATCTTTCAGAAATTAGCATTTCAATGATTGTTAATAATAACAACTAATTACTTGTCACTATAAGATTTGAAATATAGGAAAAGCTAAAATTTTCCTTGAATTTGTAAGCACATTGTTTTGTTCTCTTTTTCATTAAATCAATATAAACATACCACTACTTAGTTATTATTTATAGTACATATGTATGTACATAGGTAAAAGTGATTTATAAGTTGTATATAAGGAATATTTTTTGTTAAACATTATTGGTAAACTTATTTTAGAAAGTACATATATGGGCAAATCCGGGGAAAGGTCAACCACGACCAAAAGTGAAAAACTTCTCTAAAATGAATTTTATCAACATAGTTACTCGTAGATTAAAATATGGTCCAATATATGAAATTTTATAGCGCTTATCATATTCTAAATCAAAATTTGAAATATTCGATAGCATATTCTCGCAATCGCATGTTTTCATTATTTCGACGAAAAATTGCAAAAAAAAAAAAAGGGCACGTTTTGTTTTCCTTATTTGTATGTTTTCTAACATCACGAGAAAAATTGATTAAATAATTCATTAATTTATTGTAATTGTAAATTATAATTTCTAAAATTAAGCTTTGTCTCAGTGTACTTGTACTTTTGTTTTGCTTATTTGTATGTTTTCTAACATCACGAGAATAATCCAAATATTCAACATAAAATGCATATATGATCTTCTAATGTATTTAAATAATAAAAAACAGCGTCCAAAGTTAAATGGGAAAATCGTACGTTTGCGACCTGTACGTTCGCGACCCGTACTTAATTTAATTTAAAACAACTTCAGTTCACCGAAGTTTGTATACCCTTGCAGAATTTAAACAAAAAATTAAAACCGAAATTCTAAAATAATAATTAGTTGCCAAATCTCAAATTTGATGGCAATGGTTTGAAACACGGCTAAGCTATGGTTTTTTATTTTTCTGATTGTTCCTATAAAAGCTATAGGATATAATTGTCCGATTTTCATGAAATTAAAACCAAAATTCGGAAATAATGTTAAATGACCAAATATCAAATTTGGTGAAAATTCGATGAAAACTGACAAAGTTATAATTTTTTCTTTTATTTTCCTGATTGTTCCTATGGAAGCTAGAGGATATAGTCAGCCGATTTTCATGAAATTAAAATAAAAATTCAGAAATACTAAAATATGGCTAAATATCAAATTTGGTGAAAATATGTTGAAATCTGACAAAGTTATGGTTTTTTCTTTTATTTTCCTGATTGTTCCTATGGAAGCTATAGGGTAGAGTCAGCCGATTTTCATGAAATTAAAATCGAAATTCAGGAATACTAAAATATGGGTAACTATCAAATTTGGTGAAAATATGTTGAAAACTGACAAAGTTATGAATTTTTCTTTTATTTTCCTGATTGTTCCTATGGAAGCTATAGGATATAGTCAGCCGATTTTCATGAAATTAAAACCGAAATTCGGAAATAATACTAAATGGGCAAATATCAAATTTTGTGAAAATTGGTTGAAAACTGACAAAGTTATAATTGTTTTTTGAAAATTTTTCGGATCGTTCCTCTGGCAGCTTATGATATAGTGGTCCAATCCGGCCCGTTCCGACATATGTACGAGTGAGAGTATATAGAAGCCTAACTGCAAAGTTTCATTCAGATAGCTTTAAAACTGAGGGACTAGTTTGCGTGGAAACGGACAGACGGACATGTCTAGATCGACTCGGCTGTTGATCCTGATCAAGAATATATATACTTTATAGGGTCGGAGATGCTTCCTTCACTGCGTTGCAAACTTCTGACTGAAACTTATATACCCTGCTAGAGTATAAAAAAAAAACCTTGAAAAATAAATTTGATATTGTTTTTTATAATATTTGGGATCGACCGCGGTGCAGGAGGCCGGGTTGAAGAGCCCGCGGTAGAAGAGGCCGCGGTCCAGGCGGCCACAATGGAGGACATGCGCCGGTCGCTGGAGTTGGAGGCCAGCAAGGCCTCAGCGGGTAGCGCTGGCCCATCGGGCGCCGAATAGCTACCCGCTGGCCCAACAGCGGCAGATCCGCCAGGCCATTATGGCGGCGCTCCGTCCGGCGCAGCCCCAGCCACAGAAGCAGCAAGAGCAGCTGCAGGAGGAAGTTCAGCTGCTGCGTCCGCATAACAATTGTGATCATCGATTGTCGAATACCTCTGTGGTGTATTTTGGGAATGGTCAAAGCAAAACCAAAAAAATTGTTTATAACTGTAAATTGTTGCGGTCTCTCTCTAACTTCCATAGTTTGCCTATGTTCTCTTCTTCAGAAATCAGCCAAGCACATGCAAATAGCTTTAGTAGATTACGAGAAAAATTAAACGAAACATAATCAAATTCTTGTCCCTATTCAAGTGCATGGCAGTGGCAAATATCCGAAACGATGGCCGAGGTACCCCTTCAAAATTTGTTAGACCACACAGCAGCTTGTATCGTAAGCTTAAAAGAAGATGTTGTTTTGAGCTTAATGGAAAATCAAGGCACGGAATTCCTTACAGCAGGGCTTATTTTAAGTTATGGATACGATGGCAGCTCTGGACAATCAAGCTACAATCAAGGCTATTCGTCAGAACAACCCCCTAATAAGGATTCCGTAACACCGCTGAGACTTGTTGATGCGTCCAGTAACGTATTCTGGAATAACAGGACTCCACAATCCATACGTTTTTGTCGTCCTTTAAGTATAGCTTTTCTAAAGGAGTCCAAAGAACTTAAACTTCAAGACAGAAAAAGGCTTAAATTAAAATCATGCAAGATTATAAAGATTCATGAAAAAATCTTATATATTAAATTTCTGTCACATCTAACCGGTATCGATGGCAAAGTTCTAAACGTATTGACGGGAACAAGTTCATCTCAAGCTTACCCAATTTGTGGAGCTAAACCCAAGGACTTTCTGAACAATAAGAATTTTAAATGTGAAAAGTTTATTCCAGTTCTATGAAATGGCTTGAGTTTAGAGCTGTCAAAAAATCGATGTTCGCCACTATCGGTTTTTGTTGATCTTTTTAAAGAAAAACATCGATACTATCGATTTTTCATTAAAAAATCTAATTTTACTGTTTTGTTTTATTTTTTTAATATTTAATATTGGTTTTAATAATGCAAAACGCATTCAAATTAAAACACATATCAGCTTGTAATATTTTATTAAAAATACTTTTTGAAACAAATTAATTAAAATTAAAAAATAACCAAATGTTTTTAACAACAAATTTAATTTTATAGTAACTGTAGTAGTAGTATTTGTATTATTTCGTATTAATATTAATATTTTGAAAAAAAAAAATCACATATCTTCCATACATACATATATACATATGTACGTTTTGCAATATGAAGCTGCTTTTTGATGGCAACGACAATCGCTCTCTATCCGCTCTCATAAAGTTGAGAGCGTAAAAATCTAATGCGGTTGCTGTATGAGTAAACACAAGAACAACACTTACGATGCATGAGAATATGTGTGCACACAAACATTCGGCGTTTGTCACTGTATGCATTAAATAGAGTGGCTGGCTCTAGAGTACTCCCTCTCTAGCTTTTGAACAAAATTTGAAAGAGCCTGGAGCCAGTTCAAAAGCTAGCACGAAAAAATCGTGTGCAAAAAAATCGTATGGCGGTACGAATCTTGTTAATTCCAATGTTTTTGGTTTAAGTGACGACCTTTTGTCACTGATTACAATTCCAGCTTTACTGAAAATTCTCTCAATATCCAATAAAGTGGCTGGAATACACAACAGTTTTTAGCGCACATTTTTAAGGCTTCGTTGTCATTTATGATCTGCAAAATAAGAGTGTTAAATTAGTTATCTATAATGTTTTAAAAACTAAATATTACCTTCCAATATTGAAGAAGATTGCAATCCTCAGGAGAATTTTAGCTTTTATAATAGTTTTGCAAACTTAATATGGAGTCGACACGATTATTTTTTACCTTACATTTTTTTTTAAACGCAAACAGTGGTTGGCTATTATTGGAATTTTCATTTGGCGATTGGGGCTCGATGTGTTCGAAAGACGCAGCTTGTAAACGTTTGTTAATAAAAGTGACTTCGTCCTCCAAGGCCTTCGAAGCTTCTGTCACCTTGAAAGGTGACAGTGCGCTTTTCGTATTCAAACACCCTTCGTTTGCTATTATCTGATAGAACATTTAACATAGCCAATCTGCTGGGGATTTTACAAATTTTTCAAGCCATCGATAGTGCAAAAAACCAAGGGCAGGTTTCACTCCGGGAGTGCAGACAGAAGTGGAAACATGCGAAATATACTAGTATGTTTAGCGCTAATGTTTCGAATATTGGAAATGTATTTCTTTCCCAATGACATTCTAATGGACAAACAATAATAATGGCTACCTTTTATAATTAACCAAAACAGTCTTTACAAGAAATACGAGAGTTCTTGTATTCAAATTTATTCATTTATACGAAAGCTGCTTCCGGTATAAATTCAATCGCAGTTGAACTTTTCGACATCGGCTCACATATGGTTCAAAAGATGGATACTAAAATGTTTAGTAATATCAAAAATATTAAATTCAGGATGTTCATCCATAACCTCGATGACTTTTCTTTGCAACTTGCTATCGTATTCTATAACGTAAGCTGCACAAGAGTATTCTTCAGTAATAAATAGAAAATCAGTATTAGCTTTTACAACATTGAAAATGAAATTGAAAATTTTTATAAAAACTCGTGGTCTATAAATTCCCGCTCGAATTGTCCTTACGTATTCCTCATCTGAATCAATATCATTTCCACTGTAAAATGATGCAAAATCATTGAAGTCATAGCTTTCGAAATTTTTACGGACTGGATTGTATTTTGCCTTGTAGTGTTGGAATAGAGAATTTATAGACTAATCCGCTAAATAATATATAGAACAAGAAAGGAAAAATTACCAATAAAAGTCCAAATTTTAAATTATCAGACGTTTTTATTATTGTTTTTTATTTTATTTATGTTCCAGATCCGGCTGGTGTTAGTAAGGCTGCTACTGCTCCGGCTGCTGCTGTTGGGCCTGACGGAACACCTCCATCATAGCTGCCCGTATTTGGCGTTGTTGGCCCACCGGAAAGTTTTTGGCAACCAGGTGCATGTCTTTATGCAATTTAACTTGACTCGGCAATAAGAAGCGATTTGGGACAATAAGGAAATTAAATGACAACGCGCGACTATGGATTTATGTGTGCGCACTGCGCATATAGCCGCTGCAATTTATGTTGTGTCTCTCTCTCTAATATGGGAGTATGAAAATGAAAATAGAGGCCAAGAATTCTTCATGATAAAAATCACCAGCTGCCCAAGGATTGTGGCAGGCTTTCAAATAAAAATAAATTGATCAAACTTAGCTTAAAGTGCCAGATCTTTATGGGCACAATGATGCGAAAACTTTTCCTTTTTTCTCTATCTATATTCTTTATAAGTGGCTGTTGTACTGGCTACTCTTATTCTGTCAATACGTCAGAGGTGTTTTCATAGCGCCTCTTAAAGTTTGATGCCACTAATCTATGACGATTCTGGATGGAGAGCTGCCCCAGATGAATATTCATGAAACGAGCTGACTGCGGCGTGGGAAAATTCACGTACCCATTTCCCAAATTGACGAAACTGGCGAAGATCCCAGGAATATTTATAAGAAATTTTTCTGTAAAGCCACTTATCCTGACATAATATTTTTGTTTATTGTTTGGATTTTCTGTTTAGCCATGTACTTAAATTTTTTCGCCACTCAAGATATATGTACAGTGGCTCACAGCTTATTTCAACCAGACCCGATCCAAAACTTTAAACGCCTATAACAGATGAACCAAGTGGATAATTTAAATAATTTAAACGTACGATTCTTCTTCTTTCACGTATTTTTAATTATTATTTAAATATTTTTTTTAAATATTTAGAACGAAAAAACAGACCACAGCTTATTTCAACCAAATAATTTGCAGTTGTCTAATATCCATAAAGTTAGAACAATGGTGATACTTTTTTTCTCTGCTTTGGTCACTCTATTCGAAGTTGGTTCAAGCTTATTCCTGTTAAATTTTGAGACAGTTCATTGCGCCAAAAATTGTTTTAGCAAAATGGGACCACGTACGACAATTGAACAACGGGAACTTGTTATTAAACACTTTAAAAGTGGCAATTCTCGCAGGAAAATGGCTGAAATGGTTGGGCTAAGTGATTCCACTGTCCAGAGCATCATACACCGTTTTCTTCATGAGAATAGGGTCAATGACAAGGGCAGAATCGCACCCAATAAAATTTTTAATTCGACGGACGAGCGCTACATCGTCAGGAAAATCCGGGAAAATCCCAAATTATCGGCACCAAAAATTGCCAATGAAGTGGAGACCGAGTTGGGCAAGTCTTGCCACCCGGAAACCATTCGTCGTGTGCTCTGAGAGCATGACTACAACGGAAGAATAGCTCGCAAGAAGCCGTTCATAAGCGCGAAAAATATCAAGAGCCGACTAACTTTCGCTAAGGAGCACTTGAACAAGGATTCTTCTTTCTGGAACACTGTCTTATTCTCGGACGAGTCAAAGTTCAATATTTTTGGCTCTGACGGGGCATCATACGTGTGGCGGAAGCCGAATACAGATCTGCAAACGAAGAACCTTAAAGCAACAGTCAAGCACGGCGGTGGAAGCGTCATGGTGTGGGCCTGTATGTCGGCAGCAGGTGTTGGAAACCTAGAGTTCATTGAAACAACAATGGACAAAACTATTTACCTCAATATTTTGCAAAAAAATTTGGTAAACAGCGCAGAGAACTTGGGCATTAAGAAGGTTTTTCGCTTCTACCAGGATAATGACCCTAAACATAAGTCGGCCATTGTCCAAACATGGCTTTACTGGAGCTGCCCCCACGTCATGCAACCGCCAGCACAGTCTCCAGATATGAACGTGATTGAAAATTTGTGGGCCAATTTGGACACAAACATCCGGAAGCGCAAAATTTCGAACAAAACGGAACTGAAAGAGGCATTGGAAATTGAAATTTGTTGTCTTAAAATAATTTGTATTCCTTGAAGTTTGTGCCTGGTTGAAATAAGCTGTGACCTTGTTTTAAGTTGTTTTTTCGTTCTAATATTAAAAAAAAATATAAAAAAAATAATTAAAAATACGTGAATAAAAAAAATTATAATTTAAAACATTAACGAAGAATCGTACGTTTAAATTATTTAAATTATCCACTTGATTCATCTTTTATAGACGTTTAAAGTTTTGGATTGGGTCTGGTTGAAATAAGCTGTGAGCCACTGTATATTGTTGCATAGTCTTAGGTGTTAGTTTATAGTTGTTGTCTAGTTTTAAGTGTCTCTTACCCAATACTTGTCGCAAAAACTGCAAACCATTGTAGTACAGACGATAATAAAGGAACCTCGCACAGCGGGCTTATGACATTAAAAAATAATGAAAAGTATTCCGGTGCTCCTTTATAACGTGATTTCTTTTTAATATGTGGTATCGAAAGTGACGAGTAACAAGAAATAATTTTACCGTCTATTAAAAGTAAAGTAATGTTACAAGGCGTTTTCACTTAACCTAAAATACAATGTTCTCACTATCATTACAACTGGGTCGTCAATTATTACGGAGAACACAGGCTTTCCCGCTTCAGAAATGCACTGTTTCATACTGGAGATCAGTTGCTCCTTCATCACAGTTGCCAGTACATTGTACATAAGCGAAGCTGTTTTGGTGCGTTTGCAGTTTGCGCAATGGCACTATCGGGAAACGCGTTTTTGATTACATAACTAATGTGGTCCATTGCTCTAATAGATATGTATGTTATGTTCAGCAATCGCAGCAGCGAACATCATTTCTGCCTTTTTGATAGAGGCAGCTAGAGTGTTGTTAAAAAACTATTGAATCTAAAAAAGAGCAGTTATTATTTACATATAATTTTTGCTTGTTGCTCATGTTTATCACAAATTAATGACTTCAACCATACCATATAATACCAATACCATATAATACCATAAAATCTAAGAAAAATTCTACCAAATACCTATATACCATTTAAATAATTTTGAGCAAAATCAGAGCTGATAAAATACCAAAAAGTATTTAAGATACCATATTCGGTCCCAGTTTATAGTACCCTGCAGTACCGCTTGTCATCAATAGGCCTCTTTCATCAACAATTCATTAACGTGCCGACTGCGACGTCGCACAGTAGCGCCATTTTTCATTTTGCGTTGCTAAAAGCATAACTCTTGAACCAAATAAGATAATCCAATAAGTTAAACGGCATTTGACAGTGAATTTCTGTAAAATTTATATATCAAGTGGACAATGTGCCACGCCAAGCCGTTCGCCCATTTATATGGTATCAAAGTGAAAAAATAAAACTTTCTCATAAAAAGCGATTAAAAAAAAATTGTATTTAATTTTTTTGCTTTATTTTTATTGATAACCTCAAATAAAAATATAATACAATACAAACTTCGGTGAGGTCCTGCATATTTTCCCACATTTAATATTAGTTGAATAAAATATTTATATCTTGTTTTATTTAAATTCTTATATTAAACAGTCATTTTCTTTATTACATTTCAGCGTTTTAGAGAATTAGGAAGAAATTAAAAAAATAATGAAAATGGTTGGAGAGAGGCAAATGGATAGGCTAGTTAAAAAAGAGCAGGAGAAGTTAAGGGAGCAGATTAGAGCAGCAATAGGAGAAACCTCCAATCATGTATATAGAGTTGAAGAAGCAGGAGTTTCAAGTCAAAATATTCAACATTTAGGAGTGGAAGGCGTTCCAAATGCAAAGGTTTAGATATAGAAATGGCAAATGTTGGTGATAACTATGATTTAAATGCCGAATTAAAAGAATGGTATTTAAAACATAAGCCGACAAGAAATTGTGCGACGGATTTAATTAAAACGTCACAATTTAAAAATAAAGCCATTTTATATATTTAGGAGTATCCTTGCCATCAAAGCCCGCAATTTTTAAATGTTCAGTCCGCTTTTGAAAAACTTGGAGTTTTAATGGTAACTCAAGTTCCCTTAGATTGCATGCATCTGGTCGAACTAGGTGTGTTGCGAAAATTTTAAATAGACTTTATAATAATAAAGTAGTAGAAAAATTGAACACAATTGAAAAGGGAACCATTTCTAAGGCTTTGATATCAATGAGTAGGTATGTTTCGAAAAAGCTTGCACGCAAGCCAAGGACTTTGTTGGGCAACGAAATATTAATACTTCCTAGGAAATGTTAAATGTTTTTGTTAAGAATTTCCCATTGTTACCGGCTTGCTTCATATGAGCGAAACGATGAATGTAATCGGAGATCCGATTAGTGGTTCATCTTACGCTTTTGAAAATTATTTGCAGACACTTAAGCGTTTTGTCCGAAAACCCACACAAATTCTAGAACAGATTTTTATAAAAATTACCGAGGAGAAATTAGAGTTGTAGGAATCTAGAAATATTAAATTAGAAGGCAGAGTTTTGAAAATTAAAGGTTGTATTCTTAGCGGGAAAAGTCCCGATAATTTCTGTTTTGTTCAGGAAATAGTTCCGATCAATATAGATTCATTTATAGAAGAGGCAGGAGATATTTTTATTGTAGGTAGAAGATTTTCAGAAATCTTTAGTTTTTATGATGAGCTAATTAGTTCATTTAATGTGGGTATATGCGAGGGTATTTTAGAAGAGGATTCCATTTTAGAAAAGTTTTCAGTAGCAAAATTTAATAGAAAAGCAATTGGAATTCCTCATAGGAATACAATAGTTTTAATACCCTTGCTGCATTATTATTAGGAGTTCATTTAGCTTCAATAGGAGGTGTTTAGTCGGTAGGCGTCTTATAGGACGAATCTTTAGAAGATTCACCTACCCGGCCGAAAAAAAAGTAGCTACGTAGGTTTTTTTGTTTATAAGTTATTATTCTTTTTTTAATTTCTTATTTATTATTTGTATTTCTTTTATTTTTGATTATTATTTTTAAGTCTTGAGTTTTTTTATTATTATTTTTCCTCTTCTCTAGTATATTCGGAAAAATGAATTCCCCAGCCGGAAACAATTTGTCAATGGGAAGTGAGATCAGCCGTAAGTATGAACAGGCCGACAAATCAGCCTGCGTTATATTTTTCTGATATTTTTGTAATTATTGATTTTGTTGGCTTTTACAGAGAACAATATAGTAATGGCAAAAATTGACGGTACGATTTTTCGTGAGTTTATATATAATAATATAATTAATAAAGTTGCTTTACATGTACATACATACATAAGTCTTCAGAACTCTGTAAGTGAGTTGCGTCTAGAAGTGGCAAACGGCTCAAGGACCACGAAAAATGTTATATGGCTTTTTTTTTATTTAAATTAATTTATTTAATTTAATTATTTGTTTCCTTCATTAATTATTATTTTTTCTGTAGATGCAATTTCTCAAGTGGACAATTCCGAGCCACCTCAGAAGATTTTGGCCAAAAGCCTCGGGTGTTCGAAAAACTTGGAGTCGGTCAAAAAAAAAAAGGAAAGCTGAGGAGTAGCCGACCGAGGAGGAGATTGATCTATGGATAGATGAATAATCTGAATAAATTGCAAACATATATGTAAAAATAAATATAAAATGTAATTTAATTTGTATGAATTTAATTTAATAAAATGTAAATGAAATGTTGATGATTCATCGATGAAATGTTGATGAAAGGTTGATAAAAAGTTGTTAAATTGTTGATGACATGTTGGTGTAATGTTGATGACATGTTGATTCATCCATTAATGAAATTTTGTTGATGACAGCTTAGGACATGCCCATGTTAAATTCATCAACAGTTTGTATGGCATGTCATCGATTATTCATCAACAACACCCCTTCGGATGTTGATGAACGGTGCTGCAGGGTACTTATACACGCGGTGTATTTTTGTATAAAATCTCATCTGTCGCGAGATCGTTAGAAAATCCTCACCCAAAAAATGCAATAAATTTTCACTTCAAAAAATCGATGTTTTGAAAAATGGTTCCCACAATCGATAGTATCGATAGCGCCCTGATTAATACAGCTTGTTCCGGGACTCAGACGCTTCTTCTCCAAAATAGGCGACTGGAAGCATTGTATTTTCCATTTTGCAGTGCACAATTATTTTGTGAACCGTTGGGGTCATCGTCAGCCGCGGATACATATAGACTATCAATTCACTATCATTGACTGGCAACTGGCAGGACAAACATATCAAAATGATCCGCATGTTGTAAATAATTTGTTCATTGAACCCAGTTATTTTTAAAAAATCCTCGTAATTGGTAAACGGGCGACGCGTGGTGTTCCCCGTATTCGTATTACCAAGGCCAGCCTGTTTAGGTTTATCCACCTTTAAAAAGAGTTTTTCCCAAAAGATTTTCTGAATTTGGGTCTTGCGTTCTAGCATCTGTTTCTTTTCCGAAGGATCAGAAATTCGCTATTTTTATACCCGCTACCCAAAGGGTAGAAGGGTATTATAACTTTGTGCCGGCAGGAAATGTATGTAACAGGTAGAAGGAAGCATTTCCGACCCTATAAAGTATATATATTCTTGATCAGGATCAACAGCCGAGTCGATCTAGCCATGTCCGTCTGTCTGTCTGCCTGTCTGTCCGACTGTCCGTATGAAACACTGGATCTCAGAGACTATAAGAGATAGAGCTCTAATTTTTTTCGACAGTATTTCTTATGCTTGCACGCAGATCAAGTTTGTTTCAAATTTTTACCACGCCCACTTCCGCCCCCGCAAATCATAAAAAAGCGTATGTATAGCGGTATGTATATTAAGAACTGTAGTCTGTGTGATCCCTGAAAATTTGGTTGCGATCAGATAAAAATTGTCGAAGTTATTAAAGAAATAATTTTGTATGGCCACAAACGGCTGCTGGCAGCATGCCTCATTTGGTTGACCAATTAGACCAACTAAATATTCTTATCAGTTCTTGGTTGTGTTCGAAAAAGAATCCTATAAGATATTCGAGAAGCAATTTTAATAAATGGTAATAATTATTAGCCGCTTGAATGCAATAATGACGAGTTTTTACACACATAGATACATGTGTGCGTAAATTTGTATGCATGTGATTATTACGCTTGCATTTGTCCGTTATGTTCAAAATTGTATTAGCTGTTTTTTCTGGCGTCCTGACGCTTTTCTGGTTTAAGTATGGGTAGCGGGTATCTCACAGTCGAGCTCACTCGACTGTAGCTTTCTTACTTGTTTTAGCTCCATCTTATAGCCGGCATGCAAGACGAAAAAAATCGTAGCCAGAAATGTAGTGGGCTCACTCCGTATTTCAAATTTTAAATTATAGGCAGAAATTTGAGGCACTTGAAATTCTTATTTCCCAGGAAATCTTTTTGGTTTGGTTTTGATAAAAACAAACATCGAGTGAAACATATATATTTTTAAATTATAAGAAAAAAGAGCAGAAAAAACAGAAAAAGTTCAAACAATAACATTAAGGGGTATTTAAGATCGTTATAAAGTCTATTTTTGTTGAGAAAAAAATTGATCAACAAATTTCGGCTTACGCCTTGTTCTGCGATCATAAATAGTTTGTCTAGCTTAGCTGAACACAACTTGGTATGAATGAAATGATCTAGTTGTATATATTTTTATGTATGTTGGTTTTTTTTTAATATTTTCTTTATTTAAAGTCGCCGCTCGAATTAGTTACCGATAAATATACACGCATATTTCGCTGTTGATACATACAGTCAACACACAATTTATTCGGACACCCTTGATTTCCAACTTCATTTATTAATAACTCAACAAATACGTAACGAAAACCAACAAATTATATTTCATAGTGAAGATTAACATTCTTAAAATATATTTTAACAAAAAAATAAGGAACTTTCAACATAAACATTAGATATTTTCTTAAACAAACGAAAAAAGTCATAATTTTACGCACAGAAATTATTCGTACACATCAAAGAATATTTAAATAAAAAACATAATTCTTGATCCAATATTTTTAATATTTGGTGGGTCCTTCCTTAGCATTGATGACAGCGTGTAAACGTCGACCCATGCTTTTTACCAAGTTAGTTAGTCTCATTAGGGCTTATTTCATCCCATTCTGCCATCAATGCTGGAATTAAGGACTCCTTGGACGAAATGGCGTGCTTCCGAATCCTTTTTTCCAGAATATCCCAATCGGATTTATGTCAGGCGACTGGGAAGGTGTTTTTACCTGGTTGCAGTGATATAGAAGCCACTCTTGCACCAAATACGAAGAATGTTTCTGGTCATTATCTTGTTGAAACTAGAATGTCCTCGTATCTGGACGCAGTTTTATCACACTCGGAAATACATTTTCGCTCAAAATGATTTTATACATTATCTTGTACATTTTTTCGTCAATGAAGACCATTCGGCCGACTCCACCTGCATCTACACACCCCCCAACCACAACATTCCCGCCACCATGCTTAATAGTCGGAATTAGGTTTTTCTCCTTCATGGCTTCATTTGGTTTTCTCCACGCAAAACTGCATGTAAACCAGCCGGATTCGTTTTGGAAGAATGCAGAATTTAGTGACGAATCGAAATTTAACATATTTGGACACAATGGCCCCTCGAAAGTCTGGAGAAAACCAAATGAAGCCATGAAGGAGAAAAACCTAATTCCTACTGTTAAGCATGGTGGCGGGAATGTAGTGGTTGGGGAAGAATTATGTTTTTTTTTAAATATTCTTTGATGTGTACGAATAATTTCTGTGCGTAAAATTATGACTTTTTTCGTTTGTTTAAGAAAATATCTAATGTTTATGTTGAAAGTTCCTTATTTTTTTGTTAAAATATATTTTAAGAATGTTAATCTTCACTATGAAATATAATTTGTTGGTTTTCGTTACGTATTTGTTGAGTTATTAATGAATGAAGTTGGAAATCAAGGGTGTCCGAATAAATTGTGTGTTGACTGTATACACTCATGGACAATATAATAGGTGTGTTATTTTATTCGTTTTTAATTTGTTATTTCTCAGCCACCTCTTGTCCAATCTTAACAAATCAAAGCTTTTTGGAAACGTTTATTAATTGTCTTTAAACAAAAAGTAAAAAAAGTTTCACAAAGTCCTTCATATTCAAGTAAATTAAATATATCCTTAAAATCGACATTTTTAGCTGGTCATAATAATAGGTGTGCAAAGAGAAATCTTTAAATAAAATCTATATTTCACTATTTTTTGTTATGTTTTATATTAAACTAAGTATCTGGCAGATAATAGCCGCTTTATCCGCCATTTTTGCCAGGACTTTTTCTATTCGTCTTGGCCTGGAGGACATTAACTTGGGAAACGTTCCAATTGGAATATTATACCATGTCCTTTGGACAATATCCTTTTATTTTGGCAAAAAGTCTTTCCTACCTCTCCTTTAAGGTCACCCCAGAGATTCTGGGTAGGATTGAGGTCCGAGGATTGACTTGGCCACCCAATAACATGCACATTTTGCACTCGGAACCAATCCTTTACTACGTGAGAGGCGTGTTTTGGGCCGTTATCCTGCTGGAACTTTCATAAAAGTGGCATATTATCCTCGGTATATGGTAGCAACACCGTGTCCAATAGATCTTTGTAGACGAAATGTGCATGTTATTGGGTGGCCAAGTCAATCCTCGGACCTCAATCCTACCCAGAATCTCTGGGGTGACCTTAAAGGAGAGGTAGGAAAGACTTTCTGCCAAAATAAAAGGATATTGTCCAAAGGACATGGTATAATATTCCAATTGGAACGTTTCCCAATTTAATGTCCTCCAGGCCAAGACGAATAGAAAAAGTCCTGGCAAAAATGGCGGATAAAGCGGCTATTATTTGCCAGATACTTAGTTTAATATAAAACATAACAAAAAATAGTGAAATATAGATTTTATTTAAAGATTTCAATTTGCACACCTATTATTATGACCAGCTAAAAATGTCGATTTTAAGGATATATTTAATTTACTTGAATATGAAGGACTTTGTGAAACTTTTTTTACTTTTTGTTTAAAGACAATTAATAGACGTTTCCAAAAAGCTTTGATTTGTTACGATTGGAAAAGAGGTGGCTGAGAAATAACAAATTAAAAACGAAAAAAATAACACACCTATTATATTGTCCATGAGTGTATATGTAAAATATTTCCGAGCTTCACACACTTTCAGCTAGTGCAAGTACAGATGATATGCTCAAAATCATATGTATTAATATGCTTGGCAGTTAATTTGGGACAGTCGTGTTCAGTTTCTTGACTCAATCTGGTATAATTTCTTTATTATATCCCATGATACTTCGCCATCATGCGTAATTAAATTGTTCTTCATTATTATATTTCATGATGATTTAATAAGATGTGGGGTATCAAATATAGTAAATATTTCTTTTTATTAACATTAAAACTACGCTTGTTTATGTCAACTCCCCATTTTTTAAATCTGCTCTATTATTTGAGCCTTGATTCCTTTCACGTCCTTTTCCTCGCGGCCTGTCCGAAAAACAAAAACAAATTGTATGGGCTTCGAATGACAGAAGTCCGAAAAGAAGTGACAAAACAAAATTTGTACTGCATTCGGCTACAGCCGACGGCTCGCGAAGTTCGGACAACATATTTGTTGTTGTTTTCGAAGTCATTCGAGCAGCAACATGCGACAGTCCCGTTAATTAGAAAGAAATGTTGGTGGTGGAAAGGGAGGGAAAAAAATGTGCGTTGAAAACCAAGTAAATATAAGCGACTTCAGAATACCCATTTTGTTGTTGACATATTAATATATATTTAATATTATATTTAATTTATTTTTACTTATTTAATAATTTGAAATTTATTAAATATTTGCTTAAAGCATAGCCAAAATGTCCCTTATGTGGTTTTTATTACAAGGTATTGCTATACCCTGGCATGCGTTAGAATTTTCGGTCGGCGGTTTTCGGTTTCGTCTTGCTTCTCCCCATCCTCTTTGCATTTGGATTTCAAGTGTTTAGCGAGCAGCATTTTGTAAAGTTTTTTCTAAAGTTTTTTTTATAAGTGAATATATTTATTAAATAAATTCAGGTAAGTGCAATACAAAGTGAACCCTTAAACATTTGAAGTGCACAATTGGATTTAAAGTGAAAAGTGAAGTGTAAATTACTGCATAACATAAATGCATTCGCGGCAAATTGCATTTCCATATATACATATATGTATGTACATACATATGTACGTTTCGGCAAATTAATTAAAATTAAAATCCAATTGTGCACTTACATTTTAACCAATTGATCTAATTATATATGTAACAAAACAATAATAACGAAAAAACAATAATAACAAAATATATAATAATAAAAGAAATAATGTTTAAATAAACAATAACCAAATATATAATGTTTAAATATATAATAAACAAATAAATAAAAACCAAATAAATTATATTGAAATAAATAAAACCTAAATAAATTATATTGAAATAAATAAAAACTAAATAAATTATATTGAAATAAATAAAAACTAAATAAATTATATTGAAATAAATAAAAACCAAATAAATTATATTGAAATAAATAAAAACCAAATAAATTATATTGAAATAAATAAAAACTAAATAAATTATATTGAAATAAATAAAAACCAAATAAATTATATTGAAATAAATAAAAACTAAATAAATTATATTGAAATAAATAAAAACCAAATAAATTATATTGAAATAAATAAAAACTAAATAAATGATATTAAAATAAATAATACTATAAATAATAAATATAATAATAATTATTTTATTTATTAAAATTGATATAATTTTAATATACATTATTTTTTTGTCTTACAAAAAATAAAATAAAAATATATATTATAAAAAAATAATAAATAATATATAATATTGTATAATAAAATTATATCAATTTTAATTAATAAAATAATTATTATTTTATTTATTATTTATTATATTAAATATTTAAATATTATTTATAAAATTTAATAAAATAATAATTATATTTTATATTTATTAAATTATTTATTCTTTATTTATGTATATATATTTTCTGTTTTATTTCTTATATATTATTTTTATATTTATTTTATTTATATGTCATATTTTGTGTACTTATCAAAATAATAACAAGAAAGGAAGCTAACTTCGGCTCACCGAAGTTTGTATACCCTTGCAGACTTTAAGAATAAAATTAAAACCGAAATTGTGAAATAATAATTAGTTGCCAAATCTCAAATTTGATGGCAATGGTTTGAAACACGGCTAAGCACTGGTTTTTGTCCGATTTTAATGAAATTGAAACCGAAATTCTGAAATAATATTTAATGGGCAAATATCAAAATTGGTGAAAATTGGTTGAAAACAGACAAAGTTATAATTTTTTTTCGAAGATTTTTCCGATTGTTCCTATGGCAGCTATATGATATAGTCGTCCGATCCGGCCGGTTCCGACTTATGTAGGAGTGAGAGTATATAGAAGACTAACTACAAAGTTTAATTCATATAGCTTTAAAACTGAGGGACTAGTTCGCGTATAATCGGACAGACGGACATGGCTAGATCGACTCGGCTGTTGATCCTGATCAAGACTATATATACTTTATAGGGTCGGAGATGCCTCCTTCACTGCGTTGCAATATTTTGACTGAAAATATTATATCCTGCAAGGGTATAATTAAAAACAAATGAAAATTAAATAAAAAACCCTTTTTATACCCGCTACCCATAGGGTAGAAGGGTATTATAACTTAGTGCCGGCAGGAAATGTATGTAACAGGTAGAAGGAAGCATTTCCGACCCTATAAAGTATATATATTCTTGATCAGGATCAACAGCCGAGTCGATCTAGCCATGTCCGTCTGTCTGTCTGTCTGTCTGTCTGTCTGTCTGTCTGTCTGTCTGTCTGTCTGTCTGTCTGTCTGTCTGTCTGTCTGTCTGTCTGTCTCTTCTTCTTCTTCTTCTTCTGTCCGTCTGTCCGTATGAAACACTGGATCTCAGAGACTATAAGAGATAGAGCTCTAATTTTTTTTCGACAGTATTTCTTATGCTTGCACGCAGATCAAGTTTGGTTCAAATTTTTGCCACGCCCACTTCCGCCCCCGCAAATCATAAAAAAGCGTATTAAGCGTATAATTTTAAAGCTAGAGTCGCGAATTTCGATATGTATATTAAAAACTATAGTCGGTGTAATCCCTGAAAATTTGGTTGCGATCAGATAAAAATTGTCGAAGTTATTAAAGAAATAATTTTGTATGGCCAGAAACGGCTGCTGGCAGCATGCCTCATTTGGTTGACCAATTAGACCAACTAAATATTCTTATCAGTTCATGGTTGTGTTCGGAAAAGAATCTTATAAGATATTCGAGAAGCAATTTTAATAAATGGTAATAATTATTAGCCGCTTGAATGCAATAATATCGCGGTTTTACACACATAGATACACGTGTATGTATTTTTGTATGCATGTCATTATATTACACTTGCATTTGCATTTGTCTGTTATGTTCAAAATTGTATCAACTGTTTTTTCTGGCGTCCTGACGCTTTTCTGGTTTAAGTATGGGTAGCGGGTATCTCACAGTCGAGCTCACTCGACTGTAGCTTTCTTACTTGTTTTTTTATTTTTTTATAAAATTATCAGGATGGTTGGCTTAAAGCATATTGGGAAATTAGCAAGAAAGGCTAGGAAGGAAATTTTAGCGCGTGCTAGTCGAAGGCCCGTAGAAAGCACAGTTGATAGCGAGGTTTTAGATTTAGAAGCTGGGCCTAGCACAAGTGAGAATAGGGAATCTTTTGATCCTTTAATGGATTTTGATGACATAGGAGTTAGTGATTTTGATGTAGGTAGCTTAGAGGTACATGCCCGTGGGGGAAATTATTTAAATGCTAAATTAAAAAATTGGTATTTAAAGCATAAACCAACACGAGCATGTGCCATTGACCTTGTTGAGATTTTAAATTCTCAGGGGTTAAAAGTAAAGCCCTTTTATAAATGTAATTGTCCCGAAAACCCCGACATAAGTAAAATAGCGGGCGGTTCCTATTTACATATCGGGTTATCGAAACAATTAAATAAATTGTCAGTGTTCCCTCAATTGCCGGATGTGCTTAACTTTGATTTAAACATTGACGGACTTCCCATTTATAAAAGTTCTCGGGCACAGTTATGGCCCATTCTAATTCCAATAAATAATCTTCCTGGCCGCCCTGTTTTGTCTATAGGAGTATTTCTGGGCTATAATAAGCCTTCCAATTGCGAGGAGTTTTTGTCGTCCGAGTTGTCCGAATTTACGAATAACGGTCTAACTATTTATGAAAAAAGAATTGGTTTGGAACTAAGGGCTGTAGTTTGTGATGCACCTGCTCGTGCATTTATTACAGGCACGCCTGGACATACGTCTAGCCATGGCTGTAGTAAATGCACCCAAGTAGGGAGAAAAGTTGGATCTGTGTTAACATATGTATATGTAGCACTGAACGTGGTGAGTTAATAACAGATGAAAACTTTAGCATCAGAACATACCCAGAACATCATAGAGTAGAATATTTGAGTAATCCGTCCGCTTTAGAAAAACTTGGAGTCAAAATGGTGACCCAAGTTCCTTTAGATTGTATGCACCTAATCGAATTAGGTGTCATGCGAAAATTTTTAATAAAGATAGTTAATAATAAAATGAATTCAGAATTTAGGGTTTCCAAACCAAGTAGGAATACCATATCGGAATGTTTGAAGTCATTGCGAAGTCACGTCCCGGTAGAGTTTGCCCGAAAGCCAAGGTCCTTGGATGATTTACCGCATTGGAAAGCTACGGAATTTAGACAATTCCTTTTATATACTGGCATTGTAGCTCTGAAAGATGCCATTCATAAAGATCAGTACTTTCAATTCCTTTTGCTACACGACGCATATAGGATGTTATCCTCTCATTTGCAAAGAGAGTCGAACATCAATAATGTCCAAAAAATGTTGGATTTATTTGTTATGAATTTTCCAATAATTTTTGGAGATAGTAGTGTATTATACAATGTCCATGGCTTACTTCATGTAAGGGAGACCATACAGCAAATCGGTGATCCGGTTTCCAGGTCTTCTTATTCATTTGAAAACTACTTGCAAACTCTTAAGAGATTTGTCCGAAAGCCCACCCATATTCTAGAGCAGATAAATAGGATGATAGTTGAGGATAGGGATATTCGGGTGGAGCTAGATGATATTAAACAAATAGGTTTTTAAAAGGTCCAGAAAGTCTCTTTCTTAGAAAACAAGGCTGCGCGATGAATCCAGCAATATCTCCACAATCCCATCTAGTTAACATCCATCCAGTAGAAAGATTTAATCTTGTTTAAATCAAGTTTAATATTTCTTTTTTATTTCAAGTTTTTTTCGTTGCACTGCACTTTATTTTATTTAATGAAAATCAGATAACACAAGATGTGTCTTCTCTCAGAAGATTAAAAAAAGAATATAGTGTGGACGTCTTTCATTAGTTGTGTTTTTGCCACGACACACTAATATCGATATCAAAAGTGTTCTTCAAATGATATATCGATATTAAGGGTCTTCTAACATAGGAAGTGTTTTAAAGTTGAAGGGATGTACCCTAAAAAATAAAAGGCCAGATAGTTTTTGTTATGTAGGAGAACACATCCCAATTGAGGTAGTTAGTTTTGAAGAGGATGCAGAAGGAATTTGTATTTTATTTTTTGAAGAACCTGTGCCCTCATTAGCTTTAGGTATTTTGAAATGTAGCGGAAATATGGCATCAGATATAGAGAGATTTAGGATTACAGACAGGGTTAGAAAAGCAGTAGCGATGCCATATAAGGGGGGTTAGTATTAGTTCCCTTTTTACATTTTTCGCAGATTCCTTCCATATGCAAATTTTTTTTTTGGAGGTGTTTAGTCCGTAGGCGTATTTATACCCGCTACCCATAGGGTAGAAGGGTATTATAACTTTGTGCCGGCAGGAAATGTATGTAACAGGTAGAAGGAAGCATTTCCGACCCTATAAAGTATATATATTCTTGATCAGGATCAACAGCCGAGTCGATCTAGCCATGTCCGTCTGTCTGTCTGTCTGTCTGTCTGTCTGTCTGTCTGTCTGTCTGTCTGTCTGTCTGTCTGTCTGTCTGTCTGTCTGTCTGTCTGTCTGTCCGTCTGTCCGTATGAAACACTGGATCTCAGAGACTATAAGAGATAGAGCTCTAATTTTTTTTCGACAGTATTTCTTATGCTTGCACGCAGATCAAGTTTGTTTCAAATTTTTGCCACGCCCACTTCCGCCCCCGCAAATCATAAAAAAGCGTATTAAGCGTATAATTTTAAAGCTAGAGTCGCGAATTTCGGTATATATATTAAGAACTATAGTCTGTGTGATTCCTGAAAATTTGGTTGCGATCAGATAAAAATTGTCGAAGTTATTAAAGAAATAATTTTGTATGGTCACAAACGGCTGCTGGCAGCATGCCTCATTTGGTTGACCAATTAGACCAACTAAATATTCTTATACGTTCTTGATTGTGTTCGGAAAAAAATCTTATAAGATATTCGAGAAGCAATTTTAATAATAACGCGTTTTTACACAGATAGATACATGTGTATGCATTTTAGTATGCATGTGATTATATTACACTTCCCTTCACTTCCCTTTTTCTAAACAAAGATATTGTTTTATACAATTATTAATAATTTAATTAATATTAAATCGGATGTCAAGTCATAATGCTTTCGTAAAAACAATGCAGAGAGTTTAAAAAAATATTATGTAAAAGTTCGTATTACGTAACTTTGTTATCTTTAAGCATATATGTAAATTTTTAATTACAATTTAAATCCTATCTTCTTATTGCTTCATGTATTCTTTGTGCTGGCGAAATCATTGCCTCCACGACCTTTTTTTTCGCGGCATGTCCGGAAAACAAAAACAAATTGCATGGGTTTCGTTTACAGAAGTCCGAAACAAAGCAGGCAACGAAAATTCGACCTGCTTTTGGGCCACTGTCAATGATTCTCGAAGCTTCTATTGCATATTTTACACTCAAATTAGAGAGAGATGTACATACATAGATGGAGAGAAGGGAGGGAGAAAAAATTGTAGCAAAACCAATTGAGAGGCAGCGACGTCAGAATAGTCCTTTTAGAATAAGTGGGAATATTTATAAATCTTTAAATTATATTTAGTTAATTTGTACTTATTTAATCGTATGGTATATTGGCATACGTTTATAATTTGATTAGGGCATAGCCAAAATGTTAGTTTTGGATTATTTGCCTTATGTGGTTTTAATTAAAAGGCATTGCCTTAGTCGGCTATACCCTGGCACGCGACAGAATTTTCGGTCGCCGGTTTTCGGCTTCGTCTTGCTTCTCCCCTTTCTATCGCAATCAAGAGCATTACCGAGCGGACGTGTGTACTGAAACCGATAATTAATTGAATCTAATCAAACGTTAAAAAAGTGACTTACTACTGGAGCATTAAAATATAAGGTGAGTAGTGGTAGTGAGAGTGATAGTGTAATTAATTTTGATTTGAAACCGCAAAACGCGCCACGCAGTTTTCCCTTAGATTAAAATTTGGGTTTGCACATGTATGTATGTAACATGGAGGTGGTAGCCTAGTGGTATGGAGCTGCTTTTTATAGTATAGTGTCAGTTTGACTCGTCGAAAATTCGGAATAATGGACAGATTCGTCTACAAAGATCTATTGGAGACGGTGATGCTACCATATGCCGAGGTTAATATGCCACTTTTATGAAAGTTCCAGCGGGATAACGACCCAAAACACGCCTCTCACGTAGTAAAGGATTGGTTCCGAGAGCAAAATGTGCATGTTATTGGGTGGCCAAGTCAATCCTCGGACCTCAATCCTACCCAGAATCTCTGGGGTGACCTTAAAGGAGAGGTAGGAAAGACTTTCTGCCAAAATAAAAGGTTATTGTCCAAAGGACAAGGTATAATATTCCAATTGGAACGTTTCCCAAGTTAATATCCTTCAGGCCAAGACGAATAGAGAAAGTCCTGGCAAAAAAGGCGGATATAGCGGCGATTAGCTGCCAGATACTTAGTTTAATATAAAACATAACAGAAAATAGTGAAATATAGATATTATTTAAAGATTTCTCTTTGCACACCTATTATTATGACCAGCTAAAATTGTCGATTTTAAGGATATATTTAATTTACTTGAATATGAAGGACTTTGTGAAACTTTTTTTACTTTTTGTTTAAAGACAATTAATAAACGTTTCCAAAAAGCTTTGATTTGTTAAGATTGGATAAGAGGTGGCTGAGAAATAACAAATTAAAAACGAAAAAAATAACACACCTATTATATTGTC
Organism: Drosophila anomelani; assembly: GCA_035045905.1. Taxonomy (NCBI): domain Eukaryota; kingdom Metazoa; phylum Arthropoda; class Insecta; order Diptera; family Drosophilidae; genus Drosophila; species Drosophila anomelani. The sequence goes on along the minus strand of JAWNOO010000148.1, from coordinate 38,203 downwards.
CATGAGTGTACATATATTAATACATGAATATACATAAGTGCATTAACATTGAATCTAATTGTGCAAATTTGCACATGTATGTATGTATGTACATACATATGTACAAAATCATTCGCGGCATAACTTTGTAATGTCTTTAAAATCCTCCCTGTGATAAATAAATGCAAGTGATCTTTCCAATAGTTACATATGTACATATATTAATACATGAATATACATAAGTGCATTAACATTGAATCTAATTGTGCAAATTCGCACATGTATGTATGTATGTATGTACATACATATGTACAAAATCATTCGCGGCATTACTTTGTAATGTCTTTAAAATCCTCCCTGCGATAAAAAAATGCAAGTGATCTTTCCAATAGTTACATATGTACATATATTAATACATGAATATACATACATAAGTGCATTAACATTGAATCTAATTGTGCAAATTTGCACATGTATGTATGTATGTACATACATATGTACAAAATCATTCGCGGCATAACTTTGTAATGTCTTTAAAATCCTCCCTGCGATAAATAAATGCAAGTGATATTTCCAATAGTTACATATGTACATATATTAATACATGAATATACATAAGTGCATTAACATTGAATCTAATTGTGCAAATTTGCACATGTATGTATGTATGTACATACATATGTACAAAATCATTCGCGGCATAACTTTGTAATGTCTTTAAAATCCTCCCTGCGATAAATAAATGCAAGTGATATTTCCAATAGTTACATATGTACATATATTAATACATGAATATACATAAGTGCATTAACATTGAATCTAATTGTGCAAATTTGCACATGTATGTATGTATGTACATACATATGTACAAAATCATTCGCGGCATTACTTTGTAATGTCTTTAAAATCCTCCCTGCGATAAAAAAATGCAAGTGATCTTTCCAATAGTTACATATGTACATATATTAATACATGAATATACATACATAAGTGCATTAACATTGAATCTAATTGTGCAAATTTGCACATGTATGTATGTATGTACATACATATGTACAAAATCATTCGCGGCATAACTTTGTAATGTCTTTAAAATCCTCCCTGCGATAAATAAATGCAAGTGATATTTCCAATAGTTACATATGTACATATATTAATACATGAATATACATAAGTGCATTAACATTGAATCTAATTGTGCAAATTTGCACATGTATGTATGTACATACATATGTACAAAATCATTCGCGGCATAACTTTGTAATGTCTTTAAAATCCTCCCTGCGATAAATAAATGCAAGTGATATTTCCAATAGTTACTGTTGTAAACTGAGCCTTTTTATTATTATATTTAGTAAAAACACTTATTGATTGCTTTTAATATTTATATTATTTATATTTATTCTGCAAGCACACAACCAATCTGTTTCACGTTTTTTAGAATAAGAGGCGGAAGCACATGCAAGTGTGACCGATCTTTCAATAGACTTAAGATGCAACTTTTGACATATTAATATACTAGACGTGTATGGGAAGGTATATTTAACACGCCCCCTCAAAAATTGCATTACACATATTCAACTCAAATTACATTTCATTTGTTTAACTTGGCTTGTGTGCATATCTGGGAAAGTTTACAATATAATGATTCAGCATTCGCTGCATGGATTGGGGAAAACCCAGAAAAACCCAATCAAATCATTGAAATAACTTAAATAATATTTACATTTTTGTTTTCGGTGAAAAATCTTAAGTTCAAAAATTATTCTTTACAAATTTAAGTTAATTAACATAATATTCAATTCAATTAATTCCTTATTTATGTGTCCTTTTAAAAATTAATCAATTAATATATAATTACTCTCATTTTTGAGTATCTTCATTTTCATTTTCAGTCTGTATATGAATGTAATAAAATAATAATAAATTAATAATAAATATATATAGTTAGAATTCAATTCAATTATTTTTAAGTATTTATATAAAAAGAAATTCATTCATTCATTTAAGTTTTCTTCATTTTTGTCTGTAGTAATCTATATGTATATATATATATGCATGAATGTAATATAATAATAATTATGATTTTAATAATTAATAAGAATTCGATTTAATCTTTAAGGATACCAAGTTTCCCACGCAGTTGTAGAAATTTAGTTGCTGGCAACGGCTTTGTAAAAACGTCTGCAAGTTGATTCTCTGTAGGAATATACTCAAGACAAATATCATTAGTTTCTATTCGTTCTCTTATAAAATGATATTTTATATCAATATGTTTCGACCTTTTATGACATGAAGGATTGTTAGCTATACTGATGCAGCCTTGATTATCTTCATAAATTACTATAGGTTTTTCAATTCTAATATGTATACTTTTTAATAGGGACTTCAACCATAATGCTTCTCTGACTGCTTCAAATAAGGCCATGTATTCTGCTTCAGTCGAGGAAGCAGCTACTGAATGTTGCCTTTTTGTATTCCAACAAATTAAGTTAGAATTAAACATTTTAAAAATATAACCAGTGGTGCTTTTTCTGTCATTTTCATTTCCACCCCAGTCAGAATCTGCATAACCAATAAATATGTTTTTATCATTTGGACCTTTCTCAAAAACCATTTTCATATCTATACTACCCTTTAGGTATCTAAGAATTCTTTTTAGACTTGTCCATAGCTCTGCATTATTTTTATTTGAATATCGACTAAGAATGTTAACTGCCGTCGCTAAATCTGGACGAGTACATAGCATAATATACATTAAGCAACCTATTAAATTACGACAAGTTTGTTGTTGAGTTGAGTTGAGTTTAATAATTCGTAATTTAGTTTGCTTTGAAGAGGTGTATCAACTGATTTACAGTCATTCATCTGAAACTTATTTAAAATTGATTTAATATACGAATGCTGACTTAGGTATATTCTATCTTGACCTACTTCTACTTTTATGCCAATAAAATATCTAATTTCATCAAGATCTGTCATTCTAAACATTTTCATTAAATAACTTTTGAACCTTGTCATTCTTTCCATGTCTGCTGTTGCGATTACAAGATCGTCTACGTATAGTAATACATATATATTTTTCTTAATGGAACCATTATCAAGAATATATATGCAATGATCAACTTGTGAGTTTTCAAAACCACACTCTTTTATAGCTTTATCAAATACTTCAAACCAGCACCTGGCGGCTTGTTTGAGTCCATAAATTGATTTATTTAATTTGCATACATTTTCTTTGTCACTCAAGACTCCTTGAGGAATTTTCATATATATGTCCTCCTTTAATGTGCCATTTAAAAAGGCAGTCTTTACATCCATATGATGTACCTTTAAATTATATTGTACTGACAAAGACAATAGGACTCTAAAACTTGTAATTCTAGCAACAGGTGCAAATGTTTCGTCATAATCAATAAGATATTCTTGGGTGAATCCACGTGCTACTAATCTTGCTTTATATCTTATTGGATTACCTAATTCATCATATTTAAAAGAGAATACCCATTTATTATCTATTATATTTACATTTTTAGGCCTCCTAATAATAGTCCATGTATTGTTTAATTTGTGGGAATCTATTTCTGACATAATTGCTTCTTCCCAAAGAGATTTGTCGCTTCTGTTCGTTATTTCATCAAAAGATTTTGGGACATCATTCAGTATTGTATGTGCGTTTAGTCCAAACATGTTTAGATCTTTATATGATATTTGAGGCTTATTCTGTATTCTAATACTCCTTCGAGTAGCCTCCTTATCACAAGTTTTTACTAAGTCTTTGTTGCTTTGATTATTTACAATATCACTAGGCTGCTTAAATTCACTACTTTCCTTACTCTCATTCGGGAAATTTGTTAGCTCACTCTTCCTACTATCATTCAGAAGTTTGCCTTGGTTCTCATCCTTACTATCATTCAGGATATCATATTCATTAATCTTCCTATTCTCATTCGGAAGAAATATTTCATTATCTTCCTTACTATCATTCAGGACACTATAATCATTAGTCTTCCTACTCTCATTCGGATTATATAATTCATTGTTTTCCTTACTATCATTCAGGAGATTGATATTACAATTTTCAGCCCTAGAATTTATCATGTTTCGCTCATCTATAACTACATCTCTAGCAACAAAGAATTTAGCCTCAGTTACGTTCCATAATTTATAGCCATTATTATCAAAACCAACAAGAATACTTTTAATTGACTTTTCATCAAATTTCCTCTTTCTGGTTTTGTTGTGAACATACACAGTCGAACCAAAAACTCTTATAAATTTCAAATTTGGCTTTCTTTTGTGCCACATTTCATATGGTGTTTTTGTACTATTACCGAGTGCTCTAGTTGGAGTTCTATTTATTAGGAATGTTGCTGTCAACACAGCTTCACCCCAGAAGCTTTTCTCAAGTTTAGCACCATTCACCATAGCACGAGCCTTTTCAGTAATGGTTCGTATCATTCTTTCAGACACACCATTCAATTGAGGTGTATGAGGTACTGTCAAATGATAACTGATACCTTTTTGAACACAAAATTCCCGCATATCATTTGATAAATACTCCCTACCGTTGTCTATATAAAGATAAACAATTTTAAGATTGAAATGGGCTTCACTCTTTGCTACAAAGTCTTTGAACATACTAAATACATCTGATTTATTTTTCATTAAATATGTTACACAATAGTGTGTATATTGATCGACAAAAATTACATAATAATTCTTATCATCAATTGTAGTCGGTGTTATTGGGCCACACACGTCTGAGTGAACTACATATAAGGGTCTTTTAATAAAATCTTTTATTTTGCATTTTTCAAAAGGCAGTCTTGCTTGCTTTCCATTTATACAAGCTTCACAAATATCATCGACAGGGTATACTCTATCCAGAAGATTATTATTAATAAATAAGTTATTTCTTTTTATTTCTAACATTTTCCCTTTACTAACGTGCCCTAACCTTTCATGCCATAAACGATACATATTGTTATTTTGTGCATTTACTGTGTATGCTTTAAATTTCAAAACTGGAATACTGTACATACCTGTACTTTCAGCCACAATCACGTCACCCTTTGTGATCTTTACTCCAGTTTTGTTGAACTCAACAGTCATACCTGACTCTTGAAGGCGTTTAACAGATATTAAATTGTCAGCAACCTCTTCACAGAATAGGACATCTTCAAGCGTTATTTGATAACCATTGTATAATTGGACGATTCCCCGCTTGGTTGCAAATATATATTGCCCATGCTTAGCCACAGCAATTCTGATTGGAGACTCCAAATTAACATAATCAGCAAACATTGCCACATTATTGATTAAATGATCAGTAGCTCCAGAATCCAAGATGAAGCTCCAGTTTTGGCTTGTATTTGTACTCTGTACACTGTTCACCATAAATGCGAAACCAGACTGGGTTGTTGCAGTTTGTGCTTGTTTATTATTTTCTTTATTTTGTTCATTTATTATTCGTTTATACGCATAGCAATCCTTTTTTATATGTCCATCCTTTTTGCAATGATGGCATTTTATATTAGATTTAAATTTTCCTTTATACGGCTTGCGGTCAACGTTGCCTTTATTATATTTATATTTATTGTATTTATAAGTGTTATTATTTTTGTTGTTATTATTATGTTTATTAATATTATACACATTTGCTTTCATAATTTTCTTACTAGTATCAATGCTTTCATTTTTAATTCTAATCTCATGATCTAGTAATCTGTTTTTGACGAACGCTAAAGTTAAACTCTCTTCTGATAGTGTTTCGATAGCTGTTATTACGCCATCGTATGTATTTGGCAAAGTTAGTAATAAATGAGACACCCTGTCCATCTCTTCAAGCTTTGCGCCAGCAGCAACTAACTCACTCATTAACTCATCAAACACATTGAAGTGGCTCACTAGTGCTGTCTCACTCCCTAGTTTAAGTGAGAGAAGACGCTTGCGAACGGACAACTGAGACGCAAGGCTTTTGCGCTCATATATTGAGTCTAAATTCTTAAAAATTTGACCCGCCGTCTTTCCGTCTCCTATGGCGAAATTAAGAAAAGCGTCACCGAGATACTCAATTAATGTGCTCTTTGCACATCTTTCTGCTTTATTCCAATCTTCATCTAGTTCTTTTGGTTCCTGCTCATCAATTACTTTTAAAACATTTAATTCGGCAAGAAGTGCACGAATTCTAAATTTCCACATGGCGTATTTTTCGCCGTCAAAAGGTTTTATGTTTCGCTTTGCTTTGTCAGCCATTTTTATTTCGGAATTTCACAATTATATATAAGAGAACGAAAAACTTCTAATTTTGATTTAAAACTTTGAAATATATGCCTGGGCCCATAACCTGTTGTAAACTGAGCCTTTTTATTATTATATTTAGTAAAAACACTTATTGATTGCTTTTAATATTTATATTATTTATATTTATTCTGCAAGCACACAACCAATCTGTTTCACGTTTTTTAGAATAAGAGGCGGAAGCACATGCAAGTGTGACCGATCTTTCAATAGACTTAAGATGCAACTTTTGACATATTAATATACTAGACGTGTATGGGAAGGTATATTTAACAGTTACATATGTACATATATTAATACATGAATATACATAAGTGCATTAACATTGAATCTAATTGTGCAAATTTGCACATGTATGTATGTATGTACATACATATGTACAAAATCATTCGCGGCATAACTTTGTAATGTCTTTAAAATCCTCCCTGCGATAAATAAATGCAAGTGATCTTTCCAATAGTTACATATGTACATATATTAATACATGAATATACATAAGTGCATAAACATTGAATCTAATTGTGCAAATTTGCACATGTATGTATGTATGTACATACATATGTACAAAATCATTCGCGGCATAACTTTGTAAAGTCTTTAAAATCCTCCCTGCGATAAATAAATGCAAGTGATATTTCCAATAGTTACATATGTACATATATTAATACATGAATATACATAATTGCATTAACATTGAATCCAATTGTGCAAATTTGTACATAACGGGAAAACAGCGCGTCGCATTTTGCGGTTTCAAACGTTTCAATAATACATAATGATACATAATAAATAATATAAATAATAATAATATAAATAATAATAATAATAAATAAATACGTAATAAATAAATACATAATAAGTAATTTATTTATTACGTATTTATTACATAATATACATAAAAATATATTAAATAAATACATAATAAATAAATACATAATAAATAAATACATAATAAATAAATACATAATAAATAAATTATTTATTATGTATTTATTTATTATGTATTTATTTATTATGTATTTATTTATTATGTATTTATTTATTGTGTATTTATTTATTATGTATTTATTTATTATGTATTTATTCATTATGTATTTATTTATTATGTATTTATTTATTATGTATTTATTTATTATACATTTATTATTTACACACAATAATAAACAATAAATAAATACATAATAAATAAATACATAATGAATAAATACATAATAAATAAATACATAATAAATAAATACATAATAAATAATTTATTTATTATGTAAATAATTTATTTATTAAGTATTTATTTATTATGTATTTATTTATTATGTATTTATTTATTATGTACTTATTTATTATGTATTTATTTAATATGTATTTATTAATTATGCATCTATTTATTATGTATTTATTTATTATGTATTTATTTATTATGTATTTATTTATTATGTATTTATTTATTATGTATTTATTTATTTATTATACATTTATTATAAATACATAATAAATAAATACATAATAAATAAATACACAATAAATAAATACATAATAAATAAATACACAATAAATAAATACATAATAAATAAATACATAATAAATAAATACATAATAAATAAGTACATAATAAATAAATACATAATAAATAAATACATAATAAATAAATACTTAATAAATAAATTATTTACATAATAAATAAATTATTTATTATGTATTTATTTATTATGTATTTATTTATTATGTATTTATTTATTATGTATTTATTCATTATGTATTTATTTATTATGTATTTATTTATTGTGTATTATTGTGTGTAAATAATAAATGTATAATAAATAAATACATAATAAATAAATACATAATAAATAAATACATAATGAATAAATACATAATAAATAAATACATAATAAATAAATACATAATAAATAAATACATAATAAACAAATACATAATAAATAAATACATAATAAATAAATGCATAATAAATAAATACATAATAAATAAATATATTATAAATGAATATATAATAAATAAATACATAATAAATAAATACATCATAAATAAATACATAATAAATAAATGTATAGTAAATAAATACATAATAAATAAATGTATAGTAAATAAATACATAATAAATAAATACATAATAAATAAATACATAAATAATTTATTTATTAAGTATTTATTTATTATGTATTTATTTATTATGTATTTATTTATTATGTACTTATTTATTATGTATTTATTTAATATGTATTTATTAATTATGCATCTATTTATTATGTATTTATTTATTATGTATTTATTTATTATGTATTTATTTATTATGTATTTATTTATTATGTATTTATTTATTTATTATACATTTATTATAAATACATAATAAATAAATACATAATAAATAAATACACAATAAATAAATACATCATAAATAAATACACAATAAATAAATACATAATAAATAAATACATAATAAATAAATACATAATAAATAAGTACATAATAAATAAATACATAATAAATAAATACATAATAAATAAATACTTAATAAATAAATTATTTACATAATAAATAAATTATTTATTATGTATTTATTTATTATGTATTTATTTATTATGTATTTATTTATTATGTATTTATTCATTATGTATTTATTTATTATGTATTTATTTATTGTGTATTATTGTGTGTAAATAATAAATGTATAATAAATAAATACATAATAAATAAATACATAATAAATAAATACATAATGAATAAATACATAATAAATAAATACATAATAAATAAATACATAATAAATAAATACATAATAAACAAATACATAATAAATAAATACATAATAAATAAATGCATAATAAATAAATACATAATAAATAAATATATTATAAATGAATATATAATAAATAAATACATAATAAATAAATACATCATAAATAAATACATAATAAATAAATGTATAGTAAATAAATACATAATAAATAAATGTATAGTAAATAAATACATAATAAATAAATACATAATAAATAAATACATAATAAATAAATATATAATAAATAAATACATAATAAATAAATACATTATAAATAAATACATTATAAATAAATACATAATAAATAAATACATAATAAATAAATACACAATAAATAAATACATAATAAATAAATACATAATAAATAAATACATAATATATATATTTTTAGGGAAATAAGGGTTAATCGTGTACCCTGTATCCTGTATAGTGCCATCTCTTTTGCTTCGTGCCCTCTCGAAGAGTAACACCGTATGTAAAAATTCATAATTAATATTTGGTAATATTTTGTTCAAATTTATTTATTTAATTTATTTTATATATATTTAATATTTAAGTGCAGATATTTTGTTGAAATGCCACGAGTTAGTCGACAGTCTGCAGCACAGAGATCACGTTCTAGGCAGTTAATAAATAGAAGAAATAGGGAAAATAGCGATTATGCTGCAGAAGAGAGGGAAATAAATGCAAGTTCGCAGAGGAATCGTAGAGCTGATCAGGAGTATAGGGAAAGCGAACAAATTAGAAATAGTCATCGACGTTTAGTTAGGAGACGATCAGAACGAATTAGGCAGCGAGAGCAAACCGAAGATACAGACCATAGAAGATTGAGACGCACAGACACCAACTATCGACAGAACGAACAATCAGAAAATACAGAAAATAGAAGACAACAACGGACAACTGTAGCTTTTAGAGAGCCTGAACAGCAGGCTGACACTTTAAGAAGGTCAATACGTAGACAGAATCTTGAGAATAGGGCAGTGGAACAACTAGCTGATTCCGAGCATAGAAGACAACGTAGAACGGACATAATATTTAGACAGCCTGAGCAGCAGGCTGATAGAATACGAAGACGTATACGTAGACAAAATGTTGAGTATAGGGAAGTGGAACAACTAGCTGATTCCGAGCATAGAAGACAACGTAGAACGGACATAATAGTTAGACAGCCTGAGCAGCAGGCTGATAGAATACGAAGACGTATACGTAGACAGAATGTTGAGTATAGGGAAGTGGAACAACTAGCTGATTCCGAGCATAGAAGACAACGTAGAACGGACATAATAGTTAGACAGCCTGAGCAGCAGGCTGATAGAATACGAAGACGTATACGTAGACAGAATGTTGAGTATAGGGAAGTGGAACAACTAGCTGATTCCGAGCATAGAAGACAACGTAGAACGGACATAATAGTTAGACAGCCTGAGCAGCAGGCTGATAGAATACGAAGACGTATACGTAGACGAAATGTTGAGTATAGGGAAGCGGAACAACTAGCTGATTCCGAGCATAGAAGACAACGTAGAACGGACATAATAGCTAGACAGCCTGAGCAGCAGGCTGATAGAATACGAAGACGTATACGTAGACAGAATGTTGAGTATAGGGAAGTGGAACAACTAGCTGATACCGAGCATAGAAGACAACGTAGAACGGACATAATAGTTAGACAGCCTGAGCAGCAGGCTGATAGAATACGAAGACGTATACGTAGACAGAATGTTGAGTATAGGGAAGTGGAACAACTAGCTGATACCGAGCATAGAAGACAACGTAGAACGGACATAATAGTTAGACAGCCTGAGCAGCAGGCTGATAGATTACGAAGACGTATACGTAGACAGGATGCAACGTACAGGACCAACGAACAAAGACGAGACGCGGCATTAAGGGCAGCGAGCCGGACAGATCTTGAAAGGCGTCTATTAGAAAGGGAACTAGATCGGGTTAATAGGTCACAGGTTAGAAATAATCTTACTAGGAGGATTATTGAACGGGAGCGCAACACTGGTGCTCGGCGAAGTGCCCGGTTATTGGCGCGACAAGCAGCATTTGACGCCTCAAGACGACTTAGCCAAAGAGTTAGCCAATATAGAGCAGATATTGAAAATAGATTAGTAGAAAACCGTCGAAATGCTGCCCACAATAGAGAGGAACGTGCGAATAGTCTTCAGGAAGAAAATTCACCCAGACCCACTAGAATCGAAGCTCTTATTGAGAATTTCAATAGAGTTATCAAGCTGGGCCCCAACAAAATTTGCCTTTCTTGTAAAGGTCTCTGGTTTCCTCATCAAGTAAGTAGGATACCTCGAACCATAATTGAAGACAATTATGAGTTTTCTGCGGAGATTTTCGATGTTGAGCGTCAGTTCCCTTCATCTGACGGTGGCTTAACTTTTTGCAAAACATGTTGCCGCAAAATAAAATCTGGTGTTAAACCAAAAACTTCCATTTCAAATGGACTAGATTTCCCTCAATTACCTAATTGCCTTAAAGGCCTCACTCCATTAGAGGAACGCCTCATTTCTCCTCGTCTTCCTTTTATGATAATAAAGTCTTTAGGTCATGAGCGTCAGAGTGCAATTAAAGGAGCTGTAGTTAATGTACCAATACCAGTAAGTAACATCGTTACATCCCTCCCACGGGCTTTTCATGAAGCCGAGGTCATACAGCTCCACCTCAAGCGTAGAATGGAATATAGCCGTGATTTCATGGCCGAAACCATCAGACCCTTAAGAATAGCTGACGCAATTAGGTATTTAGCAAATACAGAACTTTATAGAAAACATAGTGTAGTATTAAATGAACAGTGGTTGTCTACTTATACAACTGAAACTGTTCCATTCATAGCATCTCAAGCAGACGCAGAATTTGTGGAGGGACTTGAGCGAAGAATCCAGCACATCAGGATGATGCTGAGATAGAGGAGCTCAATCCTGGGGGTCAAGAAACACTGCTTGAGAATAACCAGATAGACACCGCTGCCATGCAGAGAATCACCCTGGCTCCAGACGAAGGCCAACGACCCCTAGACATGATTCTCGATGCTGACTCGGAAGAGTTAGCATTCCCTACAATTTATGCTGGCATAAAAAGATCTTGTCCCCTTAGCTTTTCCGCAATTTTAAAATCTGAGCTTCGAAATGTAGATAGAAGAGGTTGTCGAATTGACAAATTATTATTCAATTATAAGAAGTTAGAGCTGATCCAAATTCGTAGTAATATTACTATTTGCTTAAGGAAACAAAGCGCCTCACGCGCCATTACAGCCTCTAACGCTCTCAACGATGAGCATATAGATAGTATTATTCGCCACGACGAAGGCTATAGGGTCCTGAAGGGTGTTCGCACGTCTCCTGCACACTGGGAAGCAGAAAAGAAAAAGGTAATGGCGATGATTCGGCAATTCGGTCTGCCAACCTTTTTCATCACCCTGTCAGCTGCTGAGACACGGTGGACGGAATTATTAGTTTTATTGAAGGGGAATATAGATAGGCAGCAAGTTACAGAAGTAGAAGCTTCGAATTTTAGTTTTAGTGAAAAGGCTCGTTTGATTAGGTCAGATCCTGTAACTTGTGCAAGGTATTTTGATTATAGATATCGTCAGGTTTTAACAATTATGAAGAGGGAGGGGGGTGTTTTCGCAAATCATCCCGTTCTCAAGTATTATTGGCGTGTTGAATTCCAACAGCGAGGTTCGCCTCATATTCATGGCATGTTTTGGCTGAAAGATGCCCCCTCTGTGGACTTTGAAAATGAATTGTCTATAGCCTCAGTCATTTCATTTATTGACCAATTCATTACCACAGATATAACTGATACTGAGTTAGCTCAGTATATTGAATATCAGAAGCACAATCACGGACATTCTTGTATGCGTGAAGTGAGGGGTAACTCTATTTGTCGCTTCGGTATTCCATATTTTCCCATGCCACAAACAGAGATTCTTCAGCCATTGGCTGAAGACTCTGAAAACATTTCTCTTCATCACGAAAATTTGAAAAAAGTTCAATCTCTCCTAAATTTCCCTTTTGATTCTGACACTATAAGTCAATTAAGCATATTTGAGAATTTCTTATCTCACCAACAATTGAACCTCAGCTACGAGGACTATAAATATGCATTGAGATCTGGCTTGAAAAAGCCCCAAATATTTCTGAAGAGAACATTTGCAGCCATTAAAGTTAACGCTTACAATAAACATATTCTTTCAATGCAAAGGGCCAATATGGATATTCAGTTCATATTGGATCCCTATGCCTGTTGCAGTTATATAATTAATTATATCAACAAATCCCAAAGAGGAATCTCTAAATTAATGCGTGAAGCCGTGAACGAGATTCATAGAGGCAACTTCAGCATTAAACAAAAGCTGCAACGTATTGGCCACAAATTTATTTCCGGCACTGAGATTTCTGCTCAGGAAGCCGCCTACTGTTGTCTAGGAATGCGTTTGTCTGAGACTAGCAACGCAGAAGTTTATATAAATACGTCACGACCAGAGCACAGAGTTCGAATGCTCAAATCTAAACAACAGCTCCAAAATATGAATGGGGATTCCACTGATATTTATGTTTTGGGAATGCTGGATCATTATATTCAGCGGCCAGATAATCTCGAAGGCCTGTGTTTAGCCGATTTTGCTGCAAATTATAATTTTGCGAAATCCTGTCGGTCGGCACGTCAAGATGAAGATGACGGTGGTGATGGAGAAAACGAGGTCCTAGGGAACTCATTCCAGGCTCTTCGCGATGGTAGTGGCTTTATTAGGGAACGGACCAAACCAGCAATTATTAGGTTTAGGAAGTTCAATCTGAATGCCGACAGAGAGAACTATTTTAGGGAACTTTTAATGTTATATTTTCCGTGGAGGGATGAACAGGTAGATTTGCTTAGTGTTAATTGTGAAAGCGTGTATGCAGCGAACTTAGAATCTATTGGATTTATGTATAGCAAATATAATATTTTAGAGGATTTAGAAGACGTGCTTAGAAGGGCCATAGAAGGTGAGGGAAATTTTGAAGAACAGGATCAAGCAGATAGTTTAGATAATCATTTTAGGGCTTTGGCGATCCCTGAAATAAGTTCTCAGGTAAATGTTTTGAACTTAAATGCCGTTACTGTTCCAGAAGATTCGGACAATGTCATCCGACTTATTAAGCTCCCGCCAATTATATCACCTGATGACTTAGCTAGCATAGTTAAATCTCTGAATCTTAAGCAAAAAACTTATTTCACGCATGTAATGCATAATGCTAAAAAAAATAAAATATTTTATGAGTTTGTAGGAGGCGGAGCAGGTGTTGGCAAGAGTAGATTAATTTCAGCTATTTTCCAGTCCCTTTCGCAACTATATAACAGTAGGCCAGGTTGTGACCCCACCTCTGCTAAAATACTTTTGTGTGCGCCCACGGCAGCAGCTTTTGGAATTGGAGGTTCAACCCTGCATTCCATGTTCTCACTTCCAGTGAATCAGTCCGGGTCCTCCTTCAAAGATTTAGGTGCAGATTTACTGAATACACTTCGCTCTAGGTTTACAGACCTAAAGCTTTTAGTTATTGATGAAATCTCAATGGTCGGTGCCAAAATGTTATCTCACTTAGATGCTCGTCTTAAGCAAATTTTTGCTAACAGGGAAACCCCATTTGGAGGAATTTCTGTAATTGTTTTTGGCGATCTCAGACAACTACGTCCCGTAGGAGATCGATGGATTTTCCAATCCACTACATCGTCGCATGATCCATACAGTGCTATATTTGGATCTGCTTTGTGGGATATTTTTAAGTTTTTTGAGCTCACAGAGATTATGCGACAACGAGACGATCAAGCATTTGCGCTAGCGCTTAATAACATGGCATCCGGTCAAATGACAATAAAGGACATAAATTTACTTAGAGCTAGAGTTTCGGTCTTAGACCAATTTCCTAATGATGCCATTCATTTGTTTTTGCGTAATGAGGATACAAATATTTTTAACACTGCAAAGTTAAACGCGATACCTACGGAGCAGTTCATTTCCACTGCTCTTGATTCAGTTAAAGCTGCACACCTTAATTCAGAAGCTAAGTCCCGATGTTTGGAATCCGTAAAGGATTTCAAAACATCTCAAACTCAAGGGCTTTGCACAACCCTTATTTTGAAAACCACTGCTAAATACATGATGACGGTCAACATAGATACTGCAGATGGTCTTGTTAATGGAGCTTCAGGTATTCTTATGGAAATAGGTTTTAATACATCCAACTCTCCCCATGTTCTTTGGATTAAATTCTTAGATGAAAGTGTTGGAACTAATGCTCGATCTAGGTGCACTCATAGTGCTGAACCCTCTTGGACCCCTGTTCTGAAAACTGTGAAAAGTTTTCAATACCATTCAAATGAGCAAGTTTCTATTGACCGCAAACAATTTCCAGTTGTACCTGCAGAAGGCATAACTATTCATAAAAGTCAGGGTGCTACATATACCAACGTGGTGGTCCACACAACTCCTGGTATGCAAAGGGAAGCTTTGTATGTAGCTTGTAGTAGAGCCACAAGTGCGGCTGGTCTCTTTATTGTTGGGCAATTTGTGCCCCCGAAAGCTGATCGTCAGTCAGTGGTAGAGCAAGAGCTTGCCAGTTTAAGATCCACAAAGTTGTTAAATTCCAACTTCAGCTGTCTCTTTGACAATTCCAAAATCAATGCTGTATTCCATAATACACAAAGTTTACATTGCCACATTACTGATATTTGCTCCGATCAGTTAATGCTTCAGTCTCTATTTCTATTTTTCGTTGAGGCTTCTACATATTCCAATGAATCATATGATATTCCTGGCTATCGTTGTGCTATTCGTCTTGATTGCCAGTTGACTTCTAGTGGATCTCGTCCAAAGAGAGGCATTCTTATATTCGCCAAAAACGAAGTTTTTGAGAATGTTAGTCTCTGCTCAAGCGGACGATATTATTCTGACCCCAATAATTTTGCTTCCGCAGTGTTCGAGTACGCAGTGTTTAAATATAAGTCTTTAGGATTCCTCATTATATATAGAAGTCCAACATATCCTTTGCATAAGTTCGAAACTGAATTTGAAAATTTATTTCGGGGATTTCCATTTTTGGATAGCAGTAGTGTAGTGCTAGGAGATTTTAATTTGTGTTTACGGGGCCTATCAGGTAGTTGTAAAAGGGTTTTCGATTTTTTGGCAGCTAATAGTTTTAGGTCTTTGTTAGATTTGAACACGTCCACAACCAATTGTGATACACATATTGATTGGGCGTGCTCAAATATTAGGGATTCCAGGGCCACAGCACGCACATATGAGACAATTTATAGCTATCATAGTGGTATTTTAGTTAGCATTGAGGATCAGGTATAGAGTTTTTTGGTATTCTTAAAATATTTGCACCTAATTTAATTTAATTTAAATATTTTAATTTTAGTTTTTGAAATTAATTATGATTTTATATATACAACATTTTTTTGGGGAATAATGGTGCTGTTTGTTTACATCACAAGTCGACTCGTAGGTCTGCCGAAATTAGATTTCGGATAAGACCCCATTATTTTTAATGGCCTCCTCGTGGTGTTCCCTGGGTCTTGCTTTAATAAATAAAATGTATTTTATTAAAGCAGGAGCTGATTCGAGCGGCGACATATTTCAAAAACTAATTTTATATTTAATAAAATTAATATTGTATCATAAAATAAGTATACCTATAATACGTAAGAATTAAATAGACTTTAATTTACAGTAGCAATTTTGGGCATATTTTCCAGATTTCTGTTTTTACTATGGGTAGCGGGTATCTCACAGTCGAGCTCACTCGACTGTAGCTTTCTTACTTGTTTTCAATATGAATCGGGCATGCCTTAAGCGACGGCGCTTAAGGTATCTTTAGAAGATTCACCTTCCATTGTCCGATGACATTAAAAAAAAACGTATATTATTTAAGGGGGGGGTAAGGTTTGTAATTTTTTTTTTCGACATTTTTTTTTTTTTTTTTTTAATGCTTAATATATTAAGAATATAATGTGAAAATTTTACATCGATCGAAGCAAAAATGACCAAGTTATGGGAGTTTGAACGGAGCTTCCTACTTGGTAATTGCGCGAGGCACCAACCGACCACAAATTTTTCTTGCGCTGCAACATACGTTATGAATGCAGCTCTGTGACCCTTCGTGCTAACGGTGTTTTTTCGCGGGTTTTTTTTTAGTGTGATTGTGTTTTATTCCAGTGACAGTGTTATCATAACAAAATGACGCGAAAGATTACAAGATTAGATCGCCAATATAATAAAAAGATCTTGTCACGACCGAAAAAACTAAGGGTTCCTCAAAAACGTAAACTGATGGACAATATCAGCACGTCAGCAAAAAAAATAAATAGTGGACCCGAGATAGACATCGATGAAGATATCCAGAAATATTATCGAATAATAGATTTTAATTTTGTTTTTACCAAAATATCAACGTTAGTGAAATGTGAAAAGTGTAATGGTGAAGTTTCATTCCAAACATGCAAAAAGGAAGGTCTTGGATTTAACATCAAAGTATCTTGTGAAAAGTGTGATCAGCCTCATTATATTCCATCTTGTAACAGAATAGATGGAGGGGTTTATGACGTGAATTACAGATTTACTTTTGTAATGCGCCTATTAGGATTAGGATTAGCTGGGTGCAATAAGTTTTGCGGACTCATGGATTTGGCTAGTGTTTTCTTATCAAAGCCATGCTACGATTTATATGTATATAAAATTTTAAAATGTACACAAAAGGTTACTCAACAATTTTTTACATCTGCGGTTGAAGAAGAAAAGGATTTAATGCGTAGGGCAAATGATGCAGTCGAATTATCAGAATTTACTGTGTCCGGAGACGGAACTTGGAAGAAAAGAGGATTCTCGTCGTTATTTGGTGTTTCTTCCATAATTGGCTATCATACCGGAAAGGTTATTGACATTTTGGTAAAAAGCAGTTACTGTCATGAGTGTAAGACCTGGGAACACAGACTAAATTCTGCTGAATACGAAGACTGGTACAATGACCATATAAAGACCGACAGTTGCAAAGCTAACCACAGTGGACCATCTGGAAATATGGAGGTATCAGCTATTGTAGAAATGTTCCAACGTTCGGTGGAAAGATATGGTGTAAAGTTCCGAAATTATATAGGAGACGGCGATTCGAAGACGTACAGAGCCGTACTTGATGCAAAACCTTATGGTATAAATTTTATGATACATAAAAAAGAATGCATAGGGCATGTACAGAAGCGAATGGGTACACGACTAAGAGAACTTGTCAAAAACACAGTAGTTGATAAAAAGAACAAAAACGGAAATATCGTAAAGCGTAAAAGCCTCTCTGGAAAAGGTAAACTTACTGCTAAGATAATTGACAAATTAACAGTTTATTACGGATTAGCAATTCGACGTAATGCTGACTCCGTCGAGAAAATGAAAAATGACATATGGGCCACATATGACCACTACGGTTCAACTGACGGGGAACCCAATCATAAGAAGTGCCCAAGAGGCGAAGATTCTTGGTGCGAGTGGCAGAAAGCTGCAGCTGCAGGAAAGCTAAAAGACTTCAAACATAGCTACAGTGCTCTTCCTGGTGAAGTTACGAAAGCATTAAAACCTATTTATACGGATTTAAGCAAGGATGCACTTTTGAAACGATGTCTCGGAGGTTTCACTCAAAATAACAATGAAAGTCTAAATCAGCTTATTTGGAAAGTATCTCCAAAGTCCGTTAGTGGAACCTCTACAATTGTCAAAATTGCAGCTAATATAGCTGCATGTACTTTTAACGAAGGTGCTGTCGCTTTATTAGCCTGCATGCAAGAGATGCAAATCAATACTGGTCCGAGTTCACACGCCTGGGCGCGAGAAATAGACGCGTTGCGCATTGCTAGAGCCGAGGAGCAAGCAGCTAATGACAGTAAAACTGGTCGAATTTCACGTAGACAAGTTCAAAATGCAGCTTTAGATACTCTAGATGACAGCCTTTTGCTCTACGGACCTGGAATAGATGATTCTGTGTGAGTATGACAACAAAGCGATCAATTTTCCAAAATGCAAAACTTTAAATCGCTCTCCTGAAAAGTAGCATTTTCCAAGTCGGTGAACACGATTACGCAAAATCTACTTAACCGATCGACTTGAAATTTTGCACAAATATAATTTAACTAATTCTACAGGTACTCACGTGGCCCTTTTTTTAATTTTTTTTTTTATTGTATTTTTTTTTTAACAAAATATTTTTTTTTTTTAGTCAAAAATCTGACTTTTTACTTCAAAGTTGAATAAAAAATCAGGAAAAAAAAAAAAAAAAACGCTTCGTGAGTACCTCGGCACATTTATCCCTTAACTAATGCATTTTATTTTTTTTTGATCAGGTGATCCTGTGGACCGTAAGGATGTTCACCGCAAAACAACTTTTTTCGATGGCGGCGTAGGAGATTTTTAATAGTTTTTAAATCAATAAATGTTTCGTTATAAATAAATATGAATAAAATTGTCGAAATATTGTGCTACTTTTTGGTGTTTAAATTTTAACGCTAGCTTTATCCGTTTCGCCACAAAAATTGTTTGAAAAACGGCCATTTTTGCACCGAACAAACCTTACCCCCCCCCCTTAAATAAAATAAATAATAATAAATAAAATAAAAAATAAAAAAAAGTATGTATTATTTTATTTTTAGATTCGCGAAGATGGAACAACATAATAAAATTTGAAAGCTGGCGTTCGATGTAGAAGGTAGGTAAATGACTTAAATCCAATACATTTATTAACATATTTTGTTTTAGAGGAAGACTTCATTACCGTGTCGCAGGGCGTCGTAATAGATCCTCTGCCGGAGTCGCAGAGTGAAGGACATGATCCCGTGGATGGAGATCTGTCGAAGCGCCTCGATCGCATCGAGGCTAAGGTTGAGGGACAGTTACCTCAATAGACGCCATGTCTAACGAGCTAGCCTCGTGTACACAGCAGTTAGCAAGGTTGACTGCATTGCTGTAGGTTTTTCTGAAAGGAAAGAGCCATGGAAATGCAGTCAACTTTGTTTTCCCTGTTCGGAATGACGAGGATCTGGCAGCTTTAGACATGGCGATAAGCAATGAGGGTAAAGATGCATGTGTAAGTATAATATTAATTAATAAAATATAAATCGAATATATATATTAACTATTTGTTTTTGCAGAGCGCCGCAATAACTAATTTACTGAAAAGAGCGACTTTTTCAAAATCGCTGAAAAACGTAATCGCGGAGGATGTGCTCCTTTCATATAATATAGATGGCGTAAACGGGAAAACCCGATTGAAATCATTTTCAAACTTTTACGAAGTTTTAATCGGTATGTATTTTAATGACAAATTATGTAAATGAAAAGTTATTTATATATATTTTATTTACAGAGAGTATAGCCGGCATAGACCCGCTGCACCCGCCGGAAAAAGGATTATCTTATGCCTTGAGCTGCATTAAAAATAATAATACCAAAAAAAAAATAAGTGTAGTAATTAAATAATAAATATTATTAAATATAAATATAATTATATTAATTTTTGCATTTATTCTTATTTTTTTTGGGGGGGGAGGGGCAGATGGCGGGTAGAATTCCTTTCTGATTCCTCCAAGATTCCTATGTGATTCCTTTCAGATTCCCCTAGCAATTTACCTACGATTCATCCCCGATTCCGCATTGAATTATTCTCCGTTTCAGCCTGAAATCTTCATATAGTCACCTCTGAATGTCCATGGCTTACTTCATGTAAGGGAGACCATACAGCAAATCTGTGATCCGGTTTCCAGGTCTTCTTATTCATTTGAAAACTACTTGCAAACTCTTAAGAGATTTGTCCGAAAGCCCACCCATATTCTAGAGCAGATAAATAGGATGATAGATAGTTGAGGATAGGGATATTCGGGTGGAGCTAGATGATATTAAACAAATAGGTTTTTAAAAGGTCCAGAAAGTCTCTTTCTTAGAAAACAAGGCTGCGCGATGAATCCAGCAATATCTCCACAATCCCATCTAGTTAACATCCATCCAGTAGAAAGATTTAATCTTGTTTAAATCAAGTTTAATATTTCTTTTTTATTTCAAGTTTTTTTCGTTGCACTGCACTTTATTTTATTTAATGAAAATCAGATAACACAAGATGTGTCTTCTCTCAGAAGATTAAAAAAAGAATATAGTGTGGACGTCTTTCATTAGTTGTGTTTTTGCCACGACACACTAATATCGATATCAAAAGTGTTCTTCAAATGATATATCGATATTAAGGGTCTTCTAACATAGGAAGTGTTTTAAAGTTGAAGGGATGTACCCTAAAAAATAAAAGGCCAGATAGTTTTTGTTATGTAGGAGAACACATCCCAATTGAGGTAGATAGTTTTGAAGAGGATGCAGAAGGAATTTGTATTTTATTTTTTGAAGAACCTGTGCCCTCATTAGCTTTAGGTATTTTGAAATGTAGCGGAAATATGGCATCAGATATAGAGAGATTTAGGATTACAGACAGGGTTAGAAAAGCAGTAGCGATGCCATATAAGGGGGGTTAGTATTAGTTCCCTTTTTACATTTTTCGCAGATTCCTTCCATATGCAAATTTTTTTTTTTGGAGGTGTTTAGTCCGTAGGCGTATTTTTCAATATGAATCGGGCATGCCTTAAGCGACGGCGCTTAAGGTATCTTTAGAAGATTCACCTTCCATTGTCCGATGACATTAAAAAAAAACGTATATTATTTAAATAAAATAAATAATAATAAATAAAATAAAAAATAAAAAAAAGTATGTATTATTTTTATTTTTAGATTCGCGAAGATGGAACAACATAATAAAATTTGAAAGCTGGCGTTCGATGTAGAAGGTATGTAAATGACTTAAATCCATACAATTTTCCCTTTTCAACGTTTTCAACTTCTTCAACTAATCCAAATTGTTTGGCACTGTTCCAAAGATTTGTTTTTAAAATCTGCAAATACTGTTTAGCATCCATTGTATTTTCAATAAAGGCGAGTTCTCCCACTCCTTTGCTCGAAATACAGCCCCACACCATGATGGATAGTTTTCCAAACTTCGCTGTGGGAATAATATTTTTCGTTTGTAGGGCTGTTAGGGGCTTTCGCCACACTCGGGAGGGGCCGTCATTGTAGTAGAGCATCATTTTGGTTTCGTCACAAAATATGACTTGGTTCCAAAACTCCACTGGCTTCTCCTTGTAATTTTCGGCAAACGAAAACCTCTTCTTGACGTTTACGTCCGAGAGCAGCGGTTTCTTACGAGCTACACGGGATGTGTACTCGTTCCGTTTTAGAACCTTTCTAACGGTTTCGTGGGAAACATTTACATTCAGCGTGTCCTTAAGGTCGCTTGCCATGGATCTGAGAGAAACTTGAGGTTTTTTGGCCAGTTCCGTTAATAATTTCCGCTCATCTCTTTCCAAAATTTTGCGAGGCCGTCCTGTTGCAGGCTTAGATTCCAGTCTATTCTCCTTGTTTGCTCTATTAAGTATGTTGTAAATGGTCTGTCTAGACACGGAGAGTTCCTGAACGTTTTTGCCGATCTGGTGGTTATAATAAACCAGCTGAGCCACATCGTGCGAAGTTCTCTTTCCAGGCATTGTTTTTTGACTTGTTGCAACTTGTCGCGCCGAAATTTTTTGAGAAAATGATTGCGAACGCATTAGGCAAAGATGACAGCAGAACATGAAAGCTCAATTCTAACGGGATCTGTACTTAAGCTCTAAAATGTTATATTTACCATTAATGTCAAAACACTTTCTTGACACTATGAAAAATGGGTAGTTTATAGTAGTATAAAAACCTAACTTTCGGGTCACTTTGATGTCGGCAAAAAGGGTGATAAAAATGCAATTAATGGGTTACCTGTCAAAGATTAAGTGATTGAGGGTAATAAAAATGCAATTAATTAGGGTTAGATGTCAACATGTCAATAGGGGAAGGGTAATAAAGATGCAATTAATTGGGGTCAGCGTATGTAAAAGGGTATTTGAGATAACAAGTGTATGAAGCCGCCGAAAAGGATATGAATGGGCGTGGGAAACCTGGCTCACACGTGCACTTTCACATAAAAAGGGACGGGGAAAAGGGTGCTAAAGGCGCCGAAAAGGATATGAATGGGAGTGGGAATCCTAGGTCACACGTGAACCTGCACTCAAAAAGGGACGGGGAAAAGGGTGCTAAAGGCGCCGAAAAGGATATGAATGGGAGTGGGATCCTGGACCGCACGTGCACTTTCACTTAAAAAGGGACGGGGAAAAGGGCGCTCGGGAACGATCCCGTTCACGTAGCGATCTCGTCCCCGCTCCGAAACGAACCCGTAGCGATCTCGTTATCGCACCGAAACGATGCTGAAGTGCACTTGCACTACAATTGGAGAGACTATACCTACCGCTATCTTACCAAGTTGAGACACACTTCAAAAAGGTTAAAAAGGGCAAGAAAGGACCTAAAATGTTTCTGCAACCTTTTTCTCTTTTGATTTTTTGGGGTTTGCAGTGACTCTAGTTGCAACTTAAGAATCAGTTCTAGTTTGTGTCTCGAACGGATCTGTGAAAAATTCAACCATTCAATTTTCGATAAAGTGAAAAATAAAAATTTAGCTAAATAAATAAATAATAAAGCTAATTTGCTAAAAACAAATATCAGTGCAAAAACTCAAAAGTTTAGTGAAAGTTTATCAACATTTCAACCACCACCACCACCTTCTAAATCAAAATGTATGCCAACAACAACACCAACAACATGATCACCTGCTACACCTGCCGTCTACACTTCTCATCAAAAATGCAATGGGTAGCTCACGTTCGCACGGAAGAGCATAAATACCTTGCCACCCGCCCCCTGGATGGGGCAATTAAACAAATTGTTGATGGACACAAGGGACGTATCCTTCAATATATGTATATGAATGAGGGATCAGCTCTTCGATTCCCTGGCGAATTCCTGTATGAAGCAGGTCAAGCACTGCTCCCTCATATTGAAAGAGTGCTGCCTTACCATACATCTTCAAAAATTAATTTCGAGCTGTTCGCAGAATTTATGCTCATGAAGGAAGATGAAGCATATATCGAAATAAAATCGTTCCAGAGTAAGATGACTCTATTAACGATGGGTACAAATTTGCCTGCATTATACAATTCTCACATGGAGAGTATAATTATGAAAATGAGCGAGTTCCAAGAGAAGGACAGTGGATGGACTCTGACAAAGATCCTCAGAGTTGAGATGAACATGTTAAAATGTGTTCCTCTGAAAGGATCTGAATATTTTGAGCTCCCTAAATCCCTCAAAGCCCGCAGAGCGTGTGTAAACGTACACAACAAAGATGAGTTCTGCTTCAAGTGGGCAATTGTGTCTGCTCTCAACCCGAAGGTTAGGGGTGAGCGATGCAGTGTTTATGATGTGGATATAAAATCATCGATTATCCACACAAATAACATTACAATTGACTTCACTGGGCTAACATTCCCTATGAAGAAGGAGAAAATCCACTTATTTGTCGAGCGAAACCCACACATTAGCATAAATGTGTTTGGATATGACAATGAGAAGGATAAAATAATTGGACCCTATTTTTCAAATGGGATGGAGAAGCGTTACCACATAAATTTACTGTTTATCGACGCCCCAACCCCCGAAATCCACGGACATTATGTATGGATTAAAAATATTTCAAGGTAAGCATAAATAACTTAAAAAATAAATAATTAAATATATACTAATTCAAATTAAATTTTTTTCTTTATAGACTATTATCTTCCCAAGTGGGAAATAATAGAATCAAACGTTGGTTCTGCAACAAGTGCCTTTCCTTTTCAACGAGTGAGGAGAGGGCTCAGCGACATGAGGAAAGATGTACAAAAATGGTGAGCGAACAACCGAAGGAAACGGAGCTCTCCTTCAAAAATACGCATCGACAGCTGGAGGTACCCTTCGCCGTGTATGCAGACTTCGAGTGCATACTCGAACCAACAAATATTGATGTAAGCGAAAAAACGAAATTAGTAAATAAGCATATCCCGATAGCCTTTGCCTATTATATTAAATGTTCTTTTGACCCCTCCTTAGAGAAATTTGTTTCAAAGACAGGATCAAATGTCGGGCGCACTTTTGTAGATTCTTTAACATCCGATTTGTCTGCTTTGTATGAAAATTATATGAACCAAATAGTTCCCATTCAAATGAGTCCACAGGACTCTTATGATTTTGATGAGGCTCTTAATTGCCACATATGTAAAGGAATTTTAGGTAATGACAGGGTGAGAGACCACTGTCATTTTACAGGTAAATTTCGAGGTGCTGCACATAGTGAGTGCAACCTTAAATACAAGACGGGAGATTTTATCCCAGTTTTCTTCCACAATTTCTCAAAATATGATTCTCACTTATTTGTAAAAGAACTTGGGGAGATTGAGGGAGAAATTAAAATAATTCCTTTGAATAAGGAATTATACATCTCCATCTCCAAATTTATCCCTATAGGAAAAAATAAGATGGAGATGAGATTTTTAGATACTTTTCGATTCATGCCCTCTAGTCTAGACACCCTTGCAGGAAATTTAAATGAAGGGGATTTAAAAGTTCTTCGAAATCAATTTCCAAATATCACCGATTTTTCACTGCTTCGTAGGAAAGGTGTGTTCCCATATGAATACTTGGATTCAGAACACAAACTATCCGAGAGTTCTCTCCCACCAAGGTCCACATTTTATAGTAAATTAACAGACACAGAATGCTCTGAAGTTGATTATAGCCATGCAGTTTAGGTTTGGAATCATTTTAAATGTCAAACGCTTAGGGACTATTTAGAATTATACTTGAAAACAGATGTTTTGTTGCTGACAGACGTTTTCCAGAATTTTAGGGGCATTTGCTCAAATATCTATGATCTCGACCCTGCCCATTATTATACAACTCCAGGGCTGTCATGGGATGCTATGCTAAAAAGTACAGAGATTTCCCTCGAGTTACTCACTGACATTGATATGATTACATATATTGAGTCTGGAATTCGAGGGGGTCTAGTGCAATGTAGCCATAGATACACGAAAGCAAATCACAAATACCTCAAAGATTTTGATTCTTCAAAGGAATCGGAATATTTGATGTATGTGGATGCGAACAATTTATATGGATGGGCAATGTCTGAAGCCCTTCCATATAGCGGTTTCAAATGGATGGATCAAACAGAAATAGAATTATTTAATGTTAATTCTATTCCTGAAAATAGTGAGTATGGATATATTCTATTCTTGAAATATCCATACTCACTTCACGATGAACATAACGACCTACCATTTTGCCCATCCAATAGATTGCCCTCTAAAATTTCAAAGACCCCCAAATTAATAGCAGA
Organism: Drosophila anomelani; assembly: GCA_035045905.1. Taxonomy (NCBI): domain Eukaryota; kingdom Metazoa; phylum Arthropoda; class Insecta; order Diptera; family Drosophilidae; genus Drosophila; species Drosophila anomelani. Next base: position 11,752 of record JAWNOO010000148.1, on the reverse strand, counting down.
TCTTTGTGATAAGAAGAAATACATTATTCACTATAAAAGCTTGCAACAGTGTTTAGTGAATGGTTTAGTGCTTGAAAAGGTGCACAGTATACTTCAATTTAAGCAAAAACCATGGCTTAAGAAGTATATTGGTATTAACACCGAACATAGGACTAGGGCTAAAAGTAATTTCGAGAAAGACTTTTTAAGCTTTTAAACAATAGCGTGTACGGGAAGACTATGGAAAATAGCTTAAAGCGTAAAGATATTCGATTAATTACAGAGTGGGAATCCCCACCTGTATCATCTCAAGGTGGTCGCCCTAGGTTATGTGCAAGGGAGTTAATTGCTAGAGCCAATTTCCACAGTGCAACTAAATTCAGTGAAAATATGTATGCTATTCAAATGAATAGATTACATAATGTTTGTGATAAACCAACATACTTAGGTTTTGTAGTGTTGGAGCTTTCAAAATGGAAGATGTACGATTTTCACTATTCCTATATGAAACCGAAATTTCGAGATGCACTCAAATTAAATTATATGGATACGGATTCGTTTATATATTCTATAAAATCAGAGGATTTATATAGCGACATTCGTGATGATCTCGAATTAAAATTCGATACATCTGAATATCCAGATGAAATGGCTAGGCAATATAACTTCCCACAGTGCAATATAAAACGTTTAGGGTACTTCAAAGATGAGCTGCATGGCAGGTCAATGAGAGAGTTTGTAGGCCTTCGCTCAAAAATGTATGCCTACACATCGGAGGGCACAGGTAGTCAGCCTGAAAAATGTGTTAAGAAAAATAAGGGTGTAAAACGAAGTTGTTTAGAAAAAATTACATTCAACAACTATAAAAATTGTTTGATGACAGGACAGCAAGAAAGTGATAGCATGTACTTGTTTAGGTCTAGAGGGCATGAAATAAGTACACTAAAAATTTCAAAAATAACGTTAGACAACAAAGACGATAAAAGAATAATATCCCAAGATGGGATTTCCACATTAGCAATAGGACATTATAGGACAATTGAAGGAGAAATTTATAGTAATATGTCTACTCTAGAAGCAGACTCAAGGATTTGGCGTAGCCAAATGACTGCACTAGAGAATAATGAAAGTGAAAGTGTTAATTGTAAAAGAAAATTAGATGAAACCGAAAGTGCGCTCGACAATTTTGAAGTAGATTTAATTTGGCATTATATGAAAATGGATAAAATGAGAAATCCAAGAATAAGGTTTTAAAAATGATAAAACCAAATTGTAAATAAAACAAATAATGTAAATTGTGATAAATTAATAATTTATTAAAAAATGTTTATTCTAAGATTAACAAATAAATGTAAACTATTCTGTATATAATAATAAACTAAGATGTAAATTGTATAAAATACTTGAAATAAAAAATCAAAAAAAAAAAAAAAAAAAAATTAAAATTGTTGTATTTATTTCATTACAAAATTTCATTACAAAATTTCAGATTTATTTATCCAGCTGTCATCACTTTTTGGGAAACCTAACCAACGTACAAGAGATCTTTTTCCTTCTCTTTTAAGTACTTTCTCTACTAGGTAGGTATTGGGAAATTTGGTTTTTTTCAGCTCCTCCCTATAGAACCCACCCTTAACAGGATTCCCATTTAAATCTTCCAATAGATATGTTGTTGGATATGTATTTTGAACTTTGTATATTCTAAAAATTTCAACATTCCAATTTGGAGTGTACGATTTCTCAAATACTCCTTTATATTTAGAAATTCGAACATTGTCTCCGACTTTCAGTTTGCTTCCTGCAAACATTTTTATATTATTGTATATCGTCCCCAAGATATGTTTCTCATTCTTAGTGTTCACTTCAATGGGAGCCATTTTAATAGTTCTATGAATTTTGTTGTTGTAAAAGTCAATCAACTTTTTATACATATCAACCCATTTGTAGGTTCCATTATAAGAAAACTCTTTCCACATGAGCTCTTTTAGTGTCCTGTTGAATCGCTCAACAATTGAAGCCTTTAGAGTACTAAAAGTTGAATAATGATTTATTTGATGACGATTCATCAAAGACTTAAATTGTGTGTTAAAAAACTCTTTACCATCATCTGTTTGTAGATGCTTAGGTACTCCACGACCGGATTTGAATATTTTCTCCATCGCTTCAGTAACATCCTTGGCAGTCTTAGTTTTAAGTGCTTCACCCCACGCAAATTTGGAAAATGTATCAATTACTGTTAGCAGGTAACGACACCCATTATTCGATGACGAGTACTTTCCCATTTCCACCAAATCAGCCTGCCATAACCAATTTATCCCCTTTGTAATAACTCTCCTACGCAGAAAATTTTTACGAGCAGGAGCATGTAATTCATTAATAATACCCCGTCTACTCATGATTAATAGCTATTCAGATTTTACAAATTCATTTGCATACCACCCTTTTCAATAATCTCTGTTAAAACTACCTCAAGTCTTTCTAAGCGAGATTCAATTTCCTCAGCTCTATACTCTAATAATTGTTGTTGATGAGAAATAATTGAATTCTTCATTCGTTTTAAAGATGTATCAACATACTCCTTGTTGACTGTATCTAGATGTTCTTTTTGAATACTATCATTTTTCATATGTTGTAAATTAAAATTCCCGTCTGTATCAATATCGATTGCCTCAAGTCCATCAAAACGTTGTACATTATCTACTTGATAATTTGTTAGCATGGATGATAGAGATGTTCTCAACTCAAGTATAGCTTTGTCAACATATTCTTTGATGACTATGTCTGTATTTTCTTTTGGGAATCCTCCGTTTTTTATACGTCTTCTTTGAATGTTAAAATTTCCGTCCGTATCTAAATAGAGTCCTGTCTCCGTTTTCTCATATCGTTTTAAATTGATAGGGCTTTGCTTTTCATGAATATAACGTCCAAACTTGTCAACGGACATGATGAGTATAATCTCATTTAAAGACTTAACTATAAATATATAGTAAATTAAAATATAATTTTTGCTTCTCTCAGTTCTTCGATTATTGATGTAATTTCGTTTGTGTGATTTGTGTTTCCCGCCGTCTCGGAAGCTATTAAGAGTTGAAGTCGTTCTACTAACTCGTTTGGATCATCCCAGTATACATAATTGGGTTTATTCCTCTCAAGTGTCATAAATCCAGATCCGGTTACGCTTGCAGGCTTGTGCTTGGGTGTAGACTCAGCGATGGGTAATTTTGCCAAGAGTGGTTTAATAATCTGGGAATATTTTAATGCTCTCGTCCCCTTCACTTGGCCATTTGGTAGAAAATTTCTCCGATACACATTAGTTTTTAATAGAATTTCTCTGTATATTCCGAGATCATCAGTATTATAATTTTTGGGAAGATGATGAAATATTAAAGAATATAATCCACTAGAGAGTCGCCACTTTTCTCCATCATCAAATTCAATCGAATTATTTGTTACATTTATTTGATTATTTCCCATCATTAATTGTCCACTTTCATTTTTGTACGGTCCATATGTCTTATCCAAAATGTGATCACGCGCTAGCTGACTAACATTCAAATTTTTCAAACTCTCTTCAAGCGGTGGTGGTTGAAGCGGAGAAGATGTTGATGTGTGGGGGGAGTGTTGAATTGATAATACACTTGATGGGTGAACACTCGTTTGGATTGGTAACACAGGTGATGACTGCAGGGAGTGATGATTAGGTGGAGAAAATGGGGAAGAATCACCTTCAACATCATCATCATCATCTATAGCTGGTTGTGAATAAAATTGATCGTCATCATCATCATCATCATTCTCATCAAGAGTATCCCCATAATCCTCATCACTTTTTAGATTCAATTGGTTTGTATTCTTCATATTTAGGTTTTGAACTCTTACTAGCTGCAGTGTAAAATGAAAGTTTTCTCTTTTTTATATGTGGTGTTTTAATATCAATATCATTTTGATAGTCTTTTTCTGTATTCTTATCAATTTTTTTATTATTATTCACAAGTTCATTTAATGGATCAGTTATAGGTTTAAATGTTTCCTCCAATCCCATAATATTCTGTGACTTAAATTGTTTTAGCTCAAGAAATTTCTTTTTTAAAGCATTTCGAGTTTTATTCAATTGCGATAAAATATTTTGATTCATTTTGCAATAATTTTAAAGTATTTCTATTCGAAAGATCAGCAGTGGTTATTTCAGTCTTGGGGTTGGGAATAAACTGGAAAATTATTAATTTAAACTGAGTATATATAGCTGATAAACAGAGCTGATCTGATTTAATAGGTCTGATAATCAGACCTGGTCGGTTTTAAAAGGTCTGATTATCAGACCTGATCTGTTTTAATAGGTCTGTTTAATAGACCTGATCAGTTTTAATACGTCTGATAAACAGACCTAATCTGTTTTAATAGATCTGTTTATTAGACCTGATCTGTTTTAATAGGTCTGTTTATTAGACCTCATAATCAGACCTAGTTAAAGGTTAAAAAAAAAAAAAAAAAAAAAACTCCCAAGTCCCTTTCCTAAATAAAAAATAAATTAAATTTGATTTAAAATTTTTATTAATTTTTTTATTTTATATTATTTTTTATTTATTCTGAAAATTAGAAAGCTGAAAGAGAAATTCCCAAGTCCCTTTCCCAAATAAAAAATGATTTAAATTTGTATTACAATTTTTATTTATTTTATTTAATTTTATATTATGTTTTATTTATTCTGAAAAAAGAAAGCTGAAAGAGAAATTCCCAAGCCCCAAGTTCCAATTTAAAAAAATATTTAAATTTTTCGTTTATGTATTTATTTATTTTATTTAATTTTATATTATGTTTTATTTATTCTGAAAAAAGAAAGCTGAAAGAGAAATTCCCAAGTCCCAAGTTCCAATTTAAAAAAATATTTAAATTTTTCGTTTTATTTATTTATTTATTTATTTATTTAATGTTTTTACATAATATATTGGAAATCTAAATTTCCATCAGCTAATTTAACTAAATTATACCTTTTTTCTGAAAAGTACTCCAAGATGAAATCATCCACTACGTTGTATCTCTCAGGGAGATAAACGTAGTGCTCCTTTAGGTCCAACTTAATGTTGGTACCAAATTTCCCCGTTACCTTTTTTGCAGATACAATTTCCATCGGCGTGTTGTAGGGGATATCGTTAACATTCAGCTTGCTTTTAACTCTACACGAGTTAAAAGCAAGCATCAGCGGATCCATCTCGATATCCGCGATGAGTGCATCCAAATCCTCTTGGGTTACGCCCAGGGGGAGTTTGGATACACTCTTCTTGCTCATGGTGCTGGCGGACGGGTTCATGCTGCTGGTGCTGCTGATGGTGCTGGCGGTGGTGCTGGCGGTGGTGCTGGAGCTGGTGCTGGAGCTGATGGTGCTGGCGGTGGTGCTGGCGGTGGTGCTGGAGCTGGAGCTGGAGCTGGTGCTGGTGCTGGTGCTGGTGCTGGTGCTGGTGCTGGTGCTGGTGCTGGTGCTGGTGCTGGTGCTGGTGCTGGTGCTGGTGCTGGTGCTGGTGCTGGTGCTGGTGCTGGTGCTGGTGCTGGTGCTGGTGCTGGTGCTGGTGCTGGTGCTGGTGCTGGTGCTGGTGCTGGTGCTGGTGCTGGTGCTGGTGCTGGTGCTGGTGCTGGTGCTGGAGCTGGTGCTGATGCTGGTGCTGGAGCTGGAGCTGGAGCTGGAGCTGGTGCTGATGCTGGTGCTGATGCTGGTGCTGATGCTGGTGCTGCTGCTGCTGCTGATCGCTGAATGATATTTTTCCTTGACGAGCTGCCGGATTTTATACCCGTCAAGGATCACATTTTTCCTCCCACTCCTAACCGGTACCTGTTGTCAAAGAGTGTCGTATTGATCGGGTTGTACCTCACAGTGAGTGCAAGCAACACCTTACTCTTTTACTCATTTTCCGATTGCTGAGAGGTACTCGTACACAAAAATAAGTGTAGATTTCAAAGGACATATGATGAAATGGAGTCTAGTAAAAATTTGAGGCATAAATGTCCGCAGTTGAATGTACCAAATTTTTGGTGCCGTTTATAATTATAACTTATGTTTTTTCCCAAATATCTAATTACTTCTAATGGTGGTTGTAAATTCCCAAAACTATCAAAGTAAATTGATTCTGATCCTTTCTTATAATACGCTACCCAATGCGTTCCTTCAGATGACGAGTCTGCTAAATTTATAATTCCACACTCAGAGTGATGTGGTAATTTAGGTAACTCATCTTTCATATAAACTCCTCGAAAATGTGGGATATGTTTAAAAGCAAAGTTTAATATATCAAAGTTGGATAATGCTCTATTGGGTAGCTCATTTAGTAGTTTTTTTGATTACGTTTTTGTTTTTTATTATTATTTTTTGATAATGATATCCCATACCCTTTCTTGTATGGTTGTAAATACAATCCCTCCCCCAATGCCACCGATTCCATTTTTCTATTATGTCTCTGGTTTTCCTCAAGTTGAGCCTTTGCCATCTTGGCATTATTGATAGACTTGACAATTGCTGCGCTACCTGATGCTAAACTACCTACAGCACTAAGGGCAGTTAAAATAGGTACCAATGGTAAAAAACCACCAACTTTTGGAACTGCTATAACCCGCGGAATTACAATATTTTTCCTACATCCCATCGATTTAGATACTGCATTGCGAGCCACTTTTACTGCATTCATTAAGTCGAGGGGCTTGTTCTTTCGCAATTCGATTGTTGCTTTTTTAATGATTGAAGCAAGAGATTTTTTTACAACTTTCTTTTTTTGTTGCTTGGTTCCCATTCCAAATTTTTTCTTTAGCTTCATCATATTTGTTACAAAATAGCCTGCTGCTCTCTCGCTAATACTACTATTCCCCGCTTTTACTCGTTCCCAAGCTCTATCAATTAAAACTGCGTCTGCTTTATGACGTTCACCCAAGTCCTTGCTTTTTGAATATGCGATATCGTGTTCTCGACAAGCTTCATCTAAACCATTGATCCCTCGATCACCACGTAGTAATCGTTTCTCTAGTTTTGTACCAGGTCCACAGTAATTGTAGCCAGGTATATGTGCCTCAAAGGGTAGAGTGTTTATCAAATTATTTATGAGACCAGTACCCTGTTTGACATTTGTTTTATGACTGATTATATTATAAAAATGTTTGCCCATTTTATATCATCCTCAATTAACGAATGCTTGTCATTGAATGAAGTACTCATCTCGAAAACATGCGTTTATTAAGACAAAATAAAAGTATTGTAGTAAGAAATATTGAAGGTGATGGACATGGTGAGAGTACACATCCCCGTCACAGCTCATTGTTACCAAACACAATTAGAGCTTTAATTGTTGGTCCATCAAACTGTGGAAAGACAAACGTTCTTATTTCCCTTTTGGAAAGTCCTAATGGATTGAAATTTGAAAATTTATATATATTTTCAAAGAGTTTATACCAACCAAAATATGAGTATTTGGAAAAACTTATCAAGCCTATACGAGGAATGGGCTATTACACATTTTCTACAAATGATGCCGTTTTGTCACCGCAAGAAGCTAAAAACAATTCCATTATGATATTTGATGATGTTGCGTGTGAAAAACAAGATAATATACGGAACTATTTTTGTATGGGACGTCATAGAAAAATTGATTCATTCTATTTATCACAAACGTATACACATATACCAAAACATTTGATTCGAGATAATGCAAATTTTATTATAATGTTTAAACAGGATGACTTAAACATGCGTCGTATATACCGAGATCATGTAAACAGTGATATGGATTACAATTCATTTATGAATATATCAAGAACATGTTGGGAAGACAAATTTGGTTTTCTTGTAATCTCTAAGGATGATGATATGAAAAGTGGACGATATAGGAAAGGATTCGATCAGTTTATTGTACTCGAATAAATAAGATATAAGTATAATGAAATTAATGAAAAAAAGACAGTTCATCATCCAGCTTCATAATGACTACATCAATGACAATTGCGTTAAATGGGAATACATCTGTACTAAGCGAACATTTTTTTCCTCAAATTGAGCTAAATCGAAATTATGAATGTGCTCTTATCGACTTTTATACATTCAATTCTATACCGAATGTGGATGAAGGAAATAATCTGTTTCATATTGGAAATAAAGTTGTGGAAATACCTATAGGGTCATATGAATTTGATGATATTATCAAATATATTATGGATAAAGTCAAGAAATTTGATCTCCATAACAGCTTAAAAATTGAGTGTAACACCAATACTTTACAAGTTCAAGTTACTACCAAAAATGAGACTGTATATTTTAATCATGAACGATCAATTGGTCAGCTATTTGGTTTTAATAAACGTGAATTGAGATCAAATGAAAATGAAATTTACATTTCTGATAACCCAGTAAATATTTTAAAAATAAATTCTGTTAGATTAGAATGTAATATAATTAGCGGGTCATATGTGGGGAATATACCAAATCATGTGCTTCATGAATTTGGAATCAACGTTCCCCCAGGATATAAAATGAACATTACGCCACGAAACTTAATTTATTTACCTGTCAACACCAGAGAAATAAGCACGCTCGAAATACGGATAACTGATCAGAACGGAGATTTAATTAACTTGCGTGGTGAAACTGTATCAATTCGTCTTCACTTACGGCCGTCAGAATGATTATTTACAATAAAAAGACCTCACATACCTCATTTGATAGCATTATCAAACCTAAAGCTGAAGCGAAAGCATCGTCATCAACATCATTATCAGCAACAACAACATCATCACATCGAGGATCTTTACATAAACGTCCTGCTCTCACATTAAAAAATAAATTGATTTTAAAATCACTGGGATTTAATATTAAATAAAGTTTATAACAATTCAATATTCAAATGAATGACATTTTTTACGTTCAAGAAAAACCCATTAATGATGAAAGTATTATCAAAAAGGAATATCACACTTATTTCCTTATCAAGCGTCATTCAAAGAAAACGATGAACTTAGAATCACTATTCAAAACTCGGACCTGTATGTCCTTGCGTGCGAAAGTTTTCTTCACATTGAAGAAACGCTTAGCAGAATTATTGATGCGAATACAGGAACAAGTACTACAAATGGTGTCAATGGCATGCTCAAAAATAATTGCATGGCCTATTTTCTGGATGAAATAAGATATGAGTTGAACGGATGTGAAGTGGATAGGACACGGTTTACTGGAATTACAACAACTATTAAGAACTTTCTCTCAGTCGGTCAACTAGAAGGAGCTCTTTACCGCAATGCTGGGTGGAGTGGAGGAGATAATATCCCTTCTGAATGACATTTCAGTTTTTCTGTTCCCTTAAAAATGTTGCTGGGATTTGCTGAAGACTATAAGAAAGTAGTGTTAAATTGTAAACATGAACTCATTCTCTTGCTTACAAAAAACACTAATGATATGTATGTTAAAAGTGTTGAAGGAAAAGCACATAAAATTGCTATAAATAGTATTAGTTGGAAGATTCCCCACATCGTTCCAAGTGATACAGCGAAAATTAAAATGTTTAATGTTGTGAAAAGTGGAGCTACCCTTCCACTCGCATTCCGGAGTTGGGATTGCTATATAAATCCAACATTGGTACAGGGAACTCATCATATATGGAATGTAAAGTTGTCGGCCAATAGAGAACGACCACGCTTTGCTGTCATTGCATTTACATTAAATGGAGAACTAATTACAAACAATTTGAGAAATGCAAAGGTATATCTAAATTCAGAAGTTTATCCTTATGAGGACTTAAATCTCAGATATTCTGAAAATCGGTTTGCTGTCTTGTATGATATGTATACAAAATTTCAAGAGAGCTACTACAATCGAGAACCACGAGCTCTTTTATCCCCCATGGATTTCATGACAAAGGCACCAATTGTTGTTGTTGATCTCTCATACCAAAATGAGACAGTCAAATCAGGACCAATTGATGTTAAAATTTCTACAGAGCTAACTCAAGCAAGTGAGATGAATACGAAAGTATATTGCCTTCTCATCCATGATCGACTAGTCGAATACACACCGTTGAATGGATTAGTTCAACGTATCGTTTAACAATTTTCAAAGGATAAGTTCATTCAAATATCCAAATTCGTTGGAAGCAGACGTTCACGGAGCTATCAAAAATGCTGGCAATCGGAAACAAAATCAACACCACAACCCCCATCTCAATTCAACAACTTGTCATGAGGATAAATAATTTTATGAAAATGTTTAAGGAGCAAATTTTCCCTGAACATGTTCAATATTTGGAGGACTCTTTGGAATATTTCCAGAAAAGGTTGCCTGATACGCCGTTGGTTTCAAATATACATGGACAACATTTTACATCTTGTTGTTGGGCAAATGATTATACCGACAATGGACTTGATACGTGTGCATGTCATTTCTTTACTGTACGCTCACAAAAATCATTAAAAATTATGAAAATGTATGTTAATTTAGAACGTCGCTTTTGATTATTGAAGTAAAAATAAATAAATAAATATTTGGAAGAAAATTTAATTAATTTTTATTTGGGAAAGGGATTTGGGAATTTCTTTTTTTTCAGCCTTTTTACATTTCAGATTTTCCTTTATTTGTTTTGAATTTGTGACTTTTGAGTGGCTGGGGTGTGACGCCTCGTCTCTAGAAGTCTACCCTTTTTTCGTTACGCTTGCCCTCAGCCCTTTCATCCCATTTGAGAAAGGTCCTTTTCCACGATCCTTTCTCGAATGGGATGAAAGGAAGGGGTTGTTGAGATGTTAGGTATCCTTCAATGAGTCCTAATTACACACATATACCCTTCGTGTGCACTGTCCCTTTCCTTAAGTGAGGCGTCTTGCAGGATCGTGGGTGAGCGTTCTTGTGTTTCAATGGCATGTAGGCGCCTTTTTTAAACGAGGCTCACGGGTGTGCGTCCTTCGAGATCAATAGCCTTCTTCACTTGTCCTTTCCAACGAAATCAGGCCTCTTTTTCACTTGTCCTTTCCAACCTTTTTTTAGCGAGGGACGTGGGTGAGTGTGCTGTCTAGACGAGTAAAGTGAGTTTTTTTCCCTTCTTCGATCACAGACTGTCCCTTTTCTAAGCGAGGGACATGGGTGAGTGTCCTGACTAGACGAGTAAAGTGGGTTTTTTTCTGTTATGATAGCAGCAACCTTCTTCAATCACAGTCTGTCCCTCTTTTATGGGAGGATCGAGGGTGGACGCCCAAGTGCGCTTCAGGATCGAGGCGGCGCGCTAACGAGATCGATACGGGTTCGTTTCGGAGCGGGGACGAGATCGCTACGTGATCGTTCCCGAGCGCCCTTTTCCCCGTCCCTTTTTAAGTGAAAGTGCACGTGCGGTCCAGGATCCCACTCCCATTCATATCCTTTTCGGCGCCTTTAGCACCCTTTTCCCCGTCCCTTTTTGAGTGCAGGTGCACGTGTGACCTAGGATTCCCACTCCCATTCATATCCTTTTCGGCGCCTTTAGCACCCTTTTCCCCGTCCCTTTTTATGTGAAAGTGCACGTGTGAGCCTGGTTTCCCACGCCCATTCATATCCTTTTCGGCGGCTTCATACACTTGTTATCTCAAATACCCTTTTACATACGCTGACCCCAATTAATTGCATCTTTATTACCCTTCCCCTATTGACATGTTGACATCTAACCCTAATTAATTGCATTTTTATTACCCTCAATCACTTAATCTTTGACAGGTAACCCATTAATTGCATTTTTATCACCCTTTTTGCCGACATCAAAGTGACCCGAAAGTTAGGTTTTTATACTAC